>VUQG01040225.1:15488-35470 GCA_015106755.1 Etia nguti
TGAACCTGTGGAGCAAAAAAAAAAAAAAACCATCAAGCAACACTGGTGAATCTCTAACCCTAAATAATCAATATTTAGGGTCTCTAACATTATTACATAAAACACCTTAAGGTGACTGTTGTGATTTGGCGCTATTTAAATAAAACTTTATTTAAACTGAAATGTTTGAAGAATTGCAACATGGTCCTACTTTCTCACTACGCTGAACAGCAAGCAGGTCTGGCAGATCACGATGTTGTAGCTGAAAACATTATCTTTCCATTTCCTGAGAATTGATTTTTTTCCTTTAGTTAATTTGTAGTTAGATTTAATTAGAAATACAAAATGATTAAACCCGTCAATTTCTTATTGCACCCAGTGATAAAGTACAGAAGCTGAGAGAGGCTTGGATTGAGAATAGAGATAATGCTTTCTGGGTGGCAGCTGACCTTTGTGAAGGAGCTGCCCAGTTTGACATGAGGCGTGGTCGGGAACTCTCTCTTCTTGCTCATGGTGAGAGAGCCGGCGTCCAGGGTGTACAGATTGGACATCACCAGCAACAGGTCAGATGATGTCTTCACGGGCAGGAAGCGGCTACGGGGCACGTTCACACCCATGGCATTGTTAAAGCTTTTGATGGCAGCACCCACAGCTGTCTCTAGCTGGATGACATTCAGCCCACCATCCAGGGTCTACAGAGAGATGGAGGGCTTCAGTCAAGAGGAGTAAAAACTTGAAAGTTCTGACAGGCTAATAATCAAATTTGTTCATTCCACTCCTTATCGTCCACTCATCTTAGTGGGGTACTAAGTGTAAAGTCCTGTGTTCAAAAGTAGGTTAAAACCTTTCAAAATAAACCAAATCTATTGTGCAAAAAAATGTGCAGAAAAAAACTGCTATGACCTAATGTCAAAAATATCTATTGGGATGTATGATAATATCAATTTGTATTCTAAGACGCTGTAACAAGTCAACCAGACAACATATTAACAGTATTCGTCTGAGAAAAGATAAAGCCTCTTGAGAAAACAGAGGCAGGGCTAAAAAGAAAAAGTAAAAGACAAGCAGCACACACCCAAAACATTTCAACACTGCCCCGAAACTTTTCAGAGCCTCATATCACAACTTCGCTTTCATATCACAACATCAGAGACCACAAAAGCTCAAGACTGTGATTACAAGGTTTATAAAGGTACACTCCCTTAAGTATTTTGTGGTACTTTGATTCTTATATATCAGTTTTCAGATAAAGATTTGACATTACAAGTTACAAACTTTGAAGCCTCTAGGAGCAACGTATATGTTCTAAATGTAGTTCTGAGTTTGACATTCAACTTTTTTCTTCCCACCACCAAGTGGTGCCTCTTTGTTGGATGGTTGTATTTAAGAAGGATCCGGGGATTGTTGCTTAGTCAGAAGTTATCCATGAAAAGGGAATCACAGCGTCACTCATATCAGGCACACTGGATTTCTTTGACTATTCAATGGCTGAGGTTTGTGGTAATGCTTTTGCAGTGGTAACTCCCGTGCTTCTTCAAAAGCCTCACTTCTACAAACAAGTCTAACAGCAAAATGTTAAAAAAAAAAAAGATTTCCGCAGAAGGATTACCTTTGGATTGACGATGATCTCCAGGTCCATGGAGTTCTTCTCTTGCAACCTCTTGATGGCAGGCAGAGAGATCCACAAATTGTTGGTGTTGAAGATCTTGAACTTGGTAACAGACTTAAACTCGTCAACGTGGGCCTTGGGGACCTGTGCAATCTCCAGCAGCCTCAGATGATCCTCATACTGGATCAAAGTACCACCCTGGATAGAAGGGAGATAGGCTGCACAAGCCGAGCCACACTTTCTTCAGCCTGGACCAGATCGCCACGAGGGAGATAATAAACATACCTTGACGTCAGCTCTGGTCTTGTCTGTGACCTCCATGATGAACTCGCAGCGTTTGTCGGCCGGCTGGCTCATCAGATGGTTGAGGATGAACAGGTCAACTGTGGCTCCCAGGTTGTCAATGTTGGAAACAAAGATGTACTCTTTCCCTTCAGCAATAAGTTTGTCCAGGAGCCCGGAGTTGTGGAAGCTGGCGTAGATGTCTCCGTGCCCTGGTGGGTACCAGGCCTCGGCATTTTCGCCACTGGTGCCCATGCTCTTAGCAATCGGCAGGAGGGACTCCTTGTTGATCCTCGGATACCTATTAAGAAAATAAAGAGTCCCTCATTTAGACTGTAAAGAAATGAAGAGCTCTCTCTTCCAAGAGAAGTGAAGGAAAATCAGATGGTGGACAACACAAATTTACCCTCAAAGCAACTTTGACAATTTTACTTTTTCATTTCGGACAACACAAATTTACCCTCAAAGCAACTTTGACAATTTTACTTTTTCATTTCGGACAGCAGACGTAAACGATGGCCCTCATTTAGCAACAGTTTTTACACACAAATCTGTGTGTACAAACATTTCATGCTCAAATCACTGACTTATAAATTATATTTTTCTAGGTTCTATGTACTTTTGTGCTTGTCTGTTTACTACCCAATCAGAGAAGACAGCATAGCCATATATCTTCAGAATCTATCTGGAAATGTTTTTTCACATCATCATAAAAATTAGTAGTGAATGCTGATGCATATATGCCTGTTCTTCTTTATAGCTGATGTAGTGTGCTTATAATCAAGAGACATTTCAAGTCTTCTAAAAACGTGCTTTTCTTATTTTTTCTTATAGTCTTCGTCCTAAAGCCTAATCTGGCTGTTTCGCTCTGGAGTCAAATCATTGGATTGTACTTTTTGATGAGTCCTCTGTGTTTGCTCTCATGAAGTCTTCTTTTCAATGCAGACCTGAATAATAACAACAGGTGTGAAGGAGAATGATCTTGTCTTTACTTGGCTGGATGTTCTGAATGGGATTCAAGAATCCAGCAATCATCCACCATTGCCGTCTTCCTTCCACTCCCAAGGTTTTGTTTTTTTAAGAATGCACCAAAGATTATTTGTCCACTGCTAATGTTCCATGTTTCTTTTTAATGGATTTGTTATAGTTTTACTGCTTACCACTTTAACGGTGGCATATTTAACTTCCAAGTCCAAAAATTCCATCTGTCTCTGTTTCCATCCAACAAAAAATAATGAACCATTTCTTTAATCACCCCTGGCTTTTTACACTTATTTTATACTTAACAGTTTTTTTGTTCACAGACTCTGTGTGTGTGTGTGTGCGCGCGCGCACTGTACCTGCTCTGATTGAAAGTGTGGATGTTGACTTGGTGGTGTTTGTATTTCTGCAGGATCTTCTTTGTATCTTCGTCGGTGTTGAAGGAGTTCATGAGTACAAGCGGCACATCAGCATTAAAGGTTTTGTTTAGATGCTGAAAACACAAATTTATATAGCACCATGTTACAACTACAACTGCATCAAGGTAGTTAAACCGAGGCAAAAACACGACCCTGGACTCATCCTGATCGTCAAAGGTTAAGATGTGTTTTTCTGCATTCTTACCTCAATTTGTTTCACCGTCAAGTCCAAGAAGGTGTTCTCATTGCGGACACTTATCAGACTCTTTGGGCCCTTGCAGCCCATGCTGGTTCCTAGACCGCCATTCAGTTTGACCACAGCAAGTTTGTTGAGACTGACAGCGATGTTGTCTGGTAGTCCCCTCGCCTTGATCCTGTCATAGGCCTGAATCTGAGCAAAGACACCAAATCCTCAATTCAAACCTTTTAATTAGATCAGATCTGTCTCATTTGTGCAGATGAAGCAGCAACAACCACAGCTTGAAAGCAAACCCACAAATGAGTAAGATGGGAGTTAGAAGTCTAGGAAGAGTAGAGCTTTTTTTTTTTTATATACTGCAAAACAAAACAGTGAAGAGGCTCAAGTTAAGGTCAAGGTGAGATTGAACAAACAGTTTAGTTTGTTTTACATTTAAGTCATCAGGATGTTATGCAACAATACAACCAGGCTTTAGACTGATAAGGACAGACAGCCAGACTCAACACAGCTAACAGCACTGTGAAACCCATCAGTGCTATATTTTTTTGTTCACTTTAAAGCTGCTATGTCACCACCAGAAATGGGCAGTAACACGTTAAAAGTAGTGCCTTACTGTAATCCAATTACTTTTTTCAAGTAACGAGTAAAGTAAGGGATTACTATTGCAAAAAAGTAATTAGATTACTGTTATTTTCCCGTAAGCACGCTGCGTTACTAAACTGTGATTTTGTTTGTGAGAGTGTCTCATGACAATGACGTAAGCGCATGCGACGTCCGTGGCAGCAACAGATGTGTGTAGATCAACAATGGATAATATGGAGTGTGGGAGAGAGTACGACCATGCAGCATTTAAAGCTTGGAAGTACTGACATTACTTTGAGTTTAATTCCGTAAAAAGTGACAAAAACATTAGCGTCTGCTGTACACTCTGAGTGGGAAGAAAACTTCTTTTTACAGCGAAAAAAACCCCCTAAACGTCTTAGCAAGCATCTAGCACATTGCCATGGGAATGTGAAATTCACAGAGAAACCCCCGGATGCCCCCACTGACATGACCGCTGAGGCACCGGCCAAACCTCCACCGGTCCCACTCCTGCTAAACAGGTGAAAATAGATTTAAGAGCGACAGGACTCAGTGCCTCTGAGTCTTTGATTTTATCTATTTTTTGCTGTGTTTTACTTGCATCTATTTGAAAGAGTGAGTGTAAACACAAAAAATTATTTTATTTTATATGCTGGAATATGCAGAACATAGGTTTAAATGCTAAACAAATTTCTTTCAGTCAAACTGGTAACTAAGCAACAAAGTAATTAATTACTTTTGAAAATAAGTAATCAGTAAAGTAACAGGATTACTTTCTTGGAGAAGTAATCAGAATTAGTAACTAATTACTATTTTCAAGTAACTTGACCAACACTGCTGACCACTGCAGACTGGGACATATTTTGACCTAGTTGTCTAGCTATCACAATTTGCCCCCTTTTTAAACTCGCTCAAATCCTCACACTTGCCCATTTTTCCTGCTTCTACCAGATCAACTTTGAGGACAAAATTTTCACTTGTTCCCAATATATCACATCCATATTAGGAATATCTGCTTGCAGATATTACACTGAGCCAAGAGTAATAAAAGACTGTTTGAAACTGTGATCAGAGCAGTCTGATGCTTGAGCTTTTAGCTCACATGTATTACCTCATTATTTATAACATTGACCATGTTTGTAACAGCATATATATCCATTACAAATAATAAAGAAAAATATAACAGTTCCACGTTCATGACATAATGTTAATGTTTATTTTTATAGAGAGCTGTTTCTGTGGTGCAAATGTTTTACATTTATATAGTAAGACCATTACCTTTACTTTAACCCTTTTTATATTCAGACACATATGCACATGTGTAACTGGGTATTAGTAAATCTAAATGGGAACATGGACAAATATACTCTATATGTATATCCACATAATTTCTAGTAAGAATGAAATAAAATGTGTAGGAAAACCAATTTTTGGTATAACTTTAATTTAGAAAGAAAAACAGAAAAATAAATACACTTGGGTCCATTTAATTAATCTCCTCTCCTGTGACTCAATGATTAATAAAAACTTTGGAATGAGTGGTGGGTTTTTTTTAGCTTCCAAATGGCGCATGACAGATAAAGCCTGCTAGATCTATACTGAGTGAAACTGTAGTCTACAGTTATGGGCAGGGGGAGTATTCTATTTTAAGGTTTTACTTGGATGTTTGTGGTTCCATTATTAAACAGTAACTTTTTCCAAAACAGTAACTGGAATGAGTAGAGTTACTTTTGGAAGTGCAGCCTTCTGACTTTTCAAACCTCTCGCGCAGTACATGACACATTGTGACACAGTACGACACACAGAAAGGACACATGTATTTATGGTCACACTACATACCATATCAAAGCTGTATTTCTGCCCGTGCTTCTATAAACAACTGTCCAACAACACAGCAACTGTTAAATATAAAGCAAGTCAAACTGTAACAAACACTGAAACATCTTGTATTGCTTTTCTCTTCATGTTTTGTGACGTTCTGAGGGTCAGAACAAAAAAGTATTTCAGCAGCATTACAATAGGTTTTAAATAATTTATTGAAAAGAATCCATGGCGTGAGCTTGGAGGCCAACTAAAGACGGTCAGCTGCAGGTGATCAGTTATAGAGGAATCTATGACCTTTGTTCTATGACCTCAGTAAAATCTTTCCTCACACGTTTGTGGATGTATTGGAGAGCAACTTGAGTTTAGTGTCTTGATCACGGATATTTGGCATGCAGACTGCAGCAGCCGGGGACTGACCAACCAACCTTCTGATTAATAGAGAACCTGCTCTGCCTGTTGAGCTACAGGAGGCCAAAAACTTGAGAAAAAAAGTGGACAGCTCCACAGTCACCAGTGCAGTTTAGTTTCATACAGCAAAAATGAATAATATCCATAATTCCTGTTATATTCCTTTGAGATATCCACAGCTCACCATGACTGTAAATATATTAGTGTTTTTTTCAACTCTGGAAAATATTCAGTTGAAGACATTCAGAGGCTCTCTTTGTGAAATAAAGTGACACATGAACATTTGAAGACCGTTTCATGGACAACGTCAAAAACTGTGTAAATAAAGAATTTAAAACCTCTATTACATTGTCTTGATGCATGCTCAATCACCCAGGTAAGGAAATCCCAGGAAGTCGATTCTGTACATATAAAGGCCAGTATTATGCATGTCTTGCACCAGTACACTTAGAATACAGTGTCTCATTTTCTCTGAACTGCCCTCATGACGACAGCGGTGTTTTGAGGGGCAGGGTGGCTAAGGTTGGAAGGGGAGTGCGAGTGGAAGAAGTGCGGGTGCTCAGCAGTGTTCAGAAAAACACCACTGTTTCCCCAGTCTCACTGTCCTAAAACGACACTCTGAAATGCTCCAGCAGTCAGGCTATTCTTAGTCCTAACCTTCACTTGGCTGATATTTTTGGGAACACCGTAGGCAGGAACTGAACATGTGTCTGAAATGTCACCATGCTGACAAATAGTTCCCTTTGGCCTGAGTGTTCACTATCCTCAGATCTGGTTGCAGTAGCTTGTTTTTGAAGTATGACACCCGTCCCCACAGTGGTGTAGGAGAGTCAGGCAGAGTGCATGTTAACCTTAGCATAAAGACTAGAGATAGGTAGGTAAGTAAGTAAGTGCTAGTCTCACTCAGTTACAAGTTAATAAGTAAACATTGTACTCTAATAATATGATTACTCATCTTTAAAATGTTCATTCGTGAATTTGCCTTTTAAAACAGCACCTGTTGATTTCTTTGAACTTTGAATATAATTCATATGAAGGATAAATAAACACATGAAAGAAATTGGTGTTTGGAATAAAGCACAGTTTAGATGGTGTTTTCAGCCATGAGGCCCACCACCACGCTGGCTGCAAACTCAGGTACTTAAGGTCTGCAGGAGCAGATGGGACAGGACAACCCGCCGTTCCAGCAGACACATCTCTGCATGAATTGAATTGAATTAACAATTAAGCTGAACTACGCAGCGAGTTTGCTTTTTAGGGGTAGATTAAAAGTGCATTGCTTAATTTAATTAAACACTGAACAAATAAAATTAGAAGTCTTAAAAAAATCCTTGATTCTCAATTTAAAAGCCAAGTTCAGCTTCAGAGTGTCTTTTCAAAGACTGTTCAGAGTTGATGGAGTTGATCTAAGAATGGATGCTGCTCCTACACGTACTGTATAACATGTATACACCTTTAAGATATAAACTTAAGCAGTTAGAAAATATTTTGAAAGATACATCTGTCCATCTGTAGATTATGTAATTATTCCCTTACAATTTAAGCTGTGCAACTGTGGATTGTTAGCAGGTCCCAACTGTGAGGTTTTTCTTACATATTTCTGTTGCTCTCAGATGTGTTATATTCTAGCTTACTTTTATTTAGCTTACTTCTACAATACTTTATTAAATCCTGAGGAAATTATGTGGTCGCAGTTATTCCCAGACGGTAAGAACTGTAACTAATTAAACTAAATTAAATTATACAATGTATTAAAAAGTTACAAAATAAACAACAATGGCTCTAATAAATTATAAACATCCCAGCATATTCCAGAAAATTAAATATATATGGTTGACACTGAGGCGCCCCTCTTATAATACTGTACATTGTTATTTTCTCTGCAGAGGATGCGCAAACAGTGAGGGTGTGCAACTATTACCGCGTGTACTTGCATTAGATGGAACATTTAAAGCACATACGACAATATCACAATCTGAACACGAGCAAAGAGCACTGCAACGTGAAAACTCAAGCTGTGTTAACCAGAAACACATTATCTGGTGCTCACCGACTCCTCCGGTGGCCGGCTGATCTTGGCCCAGTCGACTGAAGGCCCTTTGACTTGCAGGAATCTGTGGAAGAGCTTCTTGAAACCATCAAAATCTTTTCTGGAGATCTGAAACAGAAGAAGTCAAATATCAAAACTCACTGATTAGGAATCTATGTTTAACATCTATATTTTGCATATATCTAGAGTGATTTTTTCAGTGGCTTCAAACTACCCTGCCTACATTAAATAAATCAATACAAAATAACCTTTATTAGAAATAGTCAGTCAGTCGGAGGCCAGAAAGGTTGGCTATACATCAATAAAAGCTTCAAACTAAAAATACAAAGGTGATTTTATTAACAAACATTTTGGTTTTGTCAGCTAATCATATTAAAGCTGTAATCTACAGGTTGGTTTACATGTCTACCCAGGTTTCTTAAAGTGCACCCCTAATAATATTTTATGTAGCCCCAAGCATAACAAGGACAAAGTGGACTCCTGTACATTTCATTCATTCACAGTGCATACTGTGGTATATTAGCGCAGAACAAGACCAATGGGACGTCTTTATAATTTCAACTTCTTATGTGATCATAGCAGATGAAAGCTTCATAACTTGGATGAACACAGCTGGTTTCAAGAAATGAAATGGCTATTTCACTTTAAACCAGCACAAAAATGATAATCAACATAGACCATAAACCACCACCTCATTAAAAGACAAACTGAAAACATTTCACACAAGCACAGTGGCCCTGAACTTTGAGACCTCACACACAAACTGTCTAAAGTTCATGTGTGAAAATAGGTTAGAAGTGTCTAAAGTGTGCTTTTTCACTTAATCGTATATGCTTGCTTCATAAATTAGCACCTACTCATCAAAACAGGTTTACAAGCTATCAGTTAGTGTTATATCATGTTAAGAGAAAAGGAGCTACATTGCCTTCATTCATCCTTCAGAATAACTGCCTAAGCTATAGTTCATGCTGATATCACCAACATCACTGCCACAGAACACCGTTAATGTATCAAATAGTTTTGACACCATAACGGTGTTCTGTAGCAGCAGCTCCACCACATTAAAATCTTCATCATGTCTGAGGCCATTTACTGAAGCAGGTATGTTTCATTTACAGGACCTCTGGGTTGTTCACCTCAGGTTCCCCAATCAGGCCAAATTTCTCCCAACAAAATCTACGTGCTCAGATGAACGTACTGGACTCTCTGTACACAATAATGTACAAATATTTGTTCTACATATATAACAGATCAATGACACCATGACATCTGTCACCCCGTGTGTCCCCCAAAAACTACAGGAATGTAACAGAAAATTACAAATTTAACAAAAGTAGCGAATCAGATGCTGTCTTATGCTACAGCATCCTTCAAAAACCATATCACTTCAGAGCTAAATCTGACAAAATGAAAAGTGCTAGTAAAAACCAAACGGTTAATGGCAAAAAAGCTGATGACGCTTTGCGTCATTCCAACAAACGCTCCAACTCTGTGACGACCCCGTGATAGAAACATCATTTTTTAACATTTAACAAAACGATAAGAAAGCAGATGAAAAAAGCTCAAAAGATGAGAAGAACAAACATAAAAAAACTTGGCCAGTCTGCATACAGTAAAGGTCATGGGTATGTGTTACCTTATTTGACATATGCATGTTTCCTCGCACATATTAACTACAACTAGGTAAATGAAAACCCAATTAACAAAGCTTTTAATTCTATGCAGAAAAATCCCACATTTACTCCTGTCCTGTGATGCTTGAGAGGATTTTTCGGAGTTTCAGAGCATTTGTGGGGATGTTTGGAGGGTGCAGCAGAGACGAAGCCGTTTCCCACCTCTGCTTCAGCTTTGTTGGTTGTGGTGAGCAGAGCCTCCAGCTCGCGGTGCATCGAATCCTCATGTTGCTGACGGAGCTTCTCCTCAAACTCTGTCATTGCTCTTTGAGTCAGATCTGGAAGCATACGTGTGGATCGTCTTCATTTAATTTCACTTTTCTGAGTAGGCAAACCTGTAGATGTGTTGCTCAAAGATTCAATACACAGGCTGTTACTGGTTTCAAAATATATTAACAAAAAAAAAAAAAACAGCCACAGTTTAAAGGAAAAATTTTAATCTGTGAATTGGAATTCCCCTTTATTCTTTACTGCGTTTTTAGGTGCCAACTGCAACTTGTCAGAATTTTAATATTCCGTTTGCTAATTTCTCTGTCATCTACATAAATTTAAAAAGTGCTGTTTTTTTTTTAATTAAAACTTTGAAGCTCAGGTTTGACAGGAATAGTAATTCTGGAATTAAATGCTTGTACTTTATCCTTAATACATCAAATATTAGGTCACATGTAAGCTTGGGAACAAATAATTACATACATAGGAAAAAAAAGTTAGTGCATCGCAAAACAATCAGCAGAACCTTAATTTTAAAACAGTATGAGGTCCTCTCATATCAGTGTTTGTGTCAATACTAAAGTCTGACTATGAGGATGTCTGAGGAAATGGTGGAATCTTCAAGTCGTGTGTCAGGAGGCTTTTGTACCCCCCCCGATAATCTTGGTGGCTAGGAGTTTAAGCAAAAACCAGAAAATCTATTGACACTAACAACACTAATGTCTGACAGAATAGACTTGCACTCAAAAAGTCCATCCCGTCAACCAAAATGCAAACTTACCAGCTACAGTCAGAGACATTTTAACAGTGGGGGCAAATTAGAAGAAACGAAGCAGCTGGCAGCTTTTGGTGGCAGCTCACAGTGAAAAATGGTCCCAAAGAAAAACAGAGTGAGCAGCTGTCAGAGAACAACACACATACTCCTCATCCTCAGCTCAGAGGAAGCTCACAGATCCGCTGCTCTGACCCCAAGCTTAATTCAAGGCCTGCCCCCAACCCCACACACCAATCACAAGCTGCCAGGGGGTTTGTCACAAGGCACTGTGTACTGTTGAAACATTCAGTTAATCAATTCTTTAAGAAACAGAATACAGATTTTATTGGATCAGCCCTATTAAATGTGAGAATGCGTTGCCTTTTTATGTCTTGCATTACAGTAAAAATCGGATTTCTAGATTTCAGGACTGCCATTAGAAGTAAATAAAATACATGATGACAGAGACTTGACTTAATAAGGTGTTTTTTTTAAAATGTCAACTTTATATTAAAAAACAAAAACTATCCAAAATCTTTTTAAAGTAGCAAAGTCCTTAAAGCCTTGAGGTAGATCTGGTTGTGAAACCAGGGTCAGGATTGCTCATACTGTAACAACTTCCTTAGTCACACAGTAGGTCCACCCTAAAATATACTGTTTATTTGTCTATTTTACTCTACGGTAATCTGCAAATGTTTTAAGTTGCCACTCATTTCTTCATATCTATCTCCTGAGGATTACCACCCCATCACTCTTCTCTGATGAATCTCTCAAGCTCCTGTAGATTTGATGGTCTTCTGGCATGGACCTTGGTCTTCAGTTTATCCCACAGCCTTTCAATAGGATGTGCAGGTTGGTCAATAATATTCACTTTGGACTTTTCCATGTAGTTCTTCACCACAGATGATGTATGTTATGGGTTGTTGTTTTGAAAGACAAAGTGATAACCTAGATCTAATTTTGCTGCTGAACGCTTGAGGTTTCTTTCAAATTTCTTCACGTCCTTTCTTCATGATTCCTTCCACTGAAGCATCCCTACAGCACAATACTCCAACCAGTGTTTCACTGAGGGGATGGTGTTCTTTGGGTTGTATGATTCTCCTTTCTTTTTCTAAACATAAGAAGTGTCTCTATGGCCAAAGAGCTTTAGTTTAATGTCATCTGACCAAAGGATGGGCTTCCAGTATGCATAGTCTTTCTCCAGGTTGTCCTTAGCTTGGACGTATCGCTTGTGCAGAAGTGGAGTTTTTCTTGGTGCATAACCTTGCAAAGTTGTACAAGGTTCTGGTGTTGGCCTTCTTTAAGACTACAATTCCTGACTGGGGTAATTCAGTCATTAGTGTCTTGGTAGTGGTTCTGGGGTCTTAAGGCACACTTCTCTCACTAGTTTTCTTTTCATCTCTGCCAGGCGTTTTTCTATACTGTGTACAGAAAAAGTCTAAAATGTTTTCTCAAGTGACAAACCCTTGCTGAAGTTTTTATACTGTGTGTAAATTGGAAGTTATCCCTCACATTGAACTCGATTTTACATGCTTTGAGCATTACAGAGATAAAGCATTTCATTGCACAGTTGTGCTTTATGCTAGTTCAGTTTTCTAGGGGGCTAATATTGTTGACAAATTATTTTTTTCCAGAAGTTATTCTATTATTGTGTGCAAACAGAAATAATTTATGCTTTCTTTATTCTAAAGAAAACTGGTATGTGTAGAAATCCTATGATGAAAATAAAATAATAATTTAAAAAAATCAATTCACCTTTTTAAAGTGAGGTGTTGCCAGATTTCTAACATTCAGAGATGTGCTCAGCCAGTAATCCATTTAGTTGGTTCTCCAAGTTATCAGTGGTTTGTTGCTGAAATCATCTGCATGTAAAGTAAGTTCTCAGAGAGGCTTTAATGATGATCTTTACCCTGATCTTTACACTGCTGTTTAAAGGTCAGATTTTGAGATTCCACTCTAGTTGGCAAAACGTGAAGGCGCATATCATTGCACCACAAAGAAAAGACTACAAAGTTTGCTTAAAATTCACTAAAGCTATCATTTTGCTGTTGGGTGTGTGAAGTCAGTGGTGAAACGTTTCTGTTTAACGCGCGCACATACAGAGGGCCGAAGAAGCTTCATGCCAGCCGTTTCATGTTTTTGTGCTTCTGAATGTTCATTTACGCTTCCACATACACTTGTTTTGACCAACGTTTCGTGCAAAACAGCCACAGCTCTTACTGAGCTCTTACTCACCTGAACACACTGTCAAAGTAACGGAAGAGCCTCAAAACACACCCGAGATCAACACGGAAAACTTCAGACGCGGACCGAGTAGGGCTCAGACGGGGGAGTTAATTTTAATTTAAAAACAAATAACGTTAAAAGGTGTCAACACGATGAAATGTCATCATCCTGCCTTAGCTTGTAGCTGACAGCAGCCACAACCAGCTCCGTGCAGCGCGAGCCCACGGGATGGTAAGTGACGTAACGGTGCACCATTTAGTGCCAAGTGATGATTGGCTAAAAACGCCTGTCAATCAAAGCAGGCGGCCATAGTTTCAACTGCGATACTGCTGGCCATTAAACCCTTCTTCCATTTTCTACAGATAGATTCACCTTCTGCAAAACTCTACAAAGAAAACCCCAAACCCTGTTAACACCTGTTTAACACGTCCCCAACCGCCCAAATTGTCACATCTAAAACCTTTATCCCATTTGCTGCAGGTTTTATCCCCATTTCTTTATATTATTTATTTATGGTTATAACGGGAGGAATGCTTGTTTTAAAAGGAGCTGGTGGATATTTTACATTTATCCATTTATCTGTCTCTCTATCTTTTGTAGACCAGTGCTTAATTTTGCAAAAACAAAACAAAAACAGCTTTAGTATAACTGCCTATTTATTCTTTTGAAGTTAACAAGCTTTCACTACTGTTCTCCTGTTTCCACATATCTTACTCTGGTTTTATTTGTATTTTATTAATTTCTATAACAAAAAAAAGAAAAGAAAAAGAAATCTTCTCTTGGCTCCATCCTAATTATTTTTCAAGGTGAAGTGGGCTGTTCACCTAGTGTGTATCTGTCAGTCTTTCAGAATACTACAATTTTCAGTCGACTGTTGATAAAAAAACAAAACCGTTTAATTTCGAAGAGACTGACTATAAATTAACTGAATAAGGCGCAACACACCAAAAAAATCCTCAGCTGTTTATGTGCACATTGATACTGCCCTCTTGTGGCTAATAGTCTTTTACTGCAAGAGTCTGGAGGATATAATAGAAATCATGAAGTAAAGGTATCAACACCCAGGTCGAGCTTTCTTCTGCCTTCTGAGGCTTTCAGAGTGGTAAAAACACCACACTATGCAGTATAATGATACACAGTACCAGATTCACTGGCTAAAATGTTATAATAATGGTGCTCATTTCCAGCACATCACTTCAAGTTGATTTACAAAGTTGAGACACAGAAAAGATATCAATAAAATTTTTCAAAATAAGACTTATAAAAGTTGTGCTGCAAACAATGTCCCCTATACTGCATTAATGTGTCTTTCAGACTGTATTCTGACAGTGGACCATCTATTATAATAGATTCAGTAGGGTATGATAGTTTAGCCCCAATCTTTAAAGAAATGTTTAAAACCTGTATTGTATGCACAGCTGTTAGACTCCTAAACATCAAAGAAGCACAAGTGAGGCCTGGATTTGGTCTGTTGGTTTCTTGTTTTATTGGTGACATGTTCCGTTACAGTTTCTGGACAGCTACTGTGTGTTATCTACCACCACAGACATTTTTCAGTGTCTTGCAGATGTAGGAGGCCAGGCTATGTTCATTAAACAGATTTTACTGAAAACCTGAAGTGGCCAAGTGACACACACACACACTCACGCATAAACACATACACACAGAGGTGACACGCAGGCGCCAGCTTGGACGGTTTATTATGGTGGAATCTCAGAGCCGAGAGCAGCGCGCCTTTTGGGGAACTAAGTTCTGGACACCAGAGCGTGACAGTCACTGGGAGAGGAAATCCAGGGCAGTGTCTCGCTCCTCCACCAGCTCTGCCGCTGTGGCGTCCATCTTGGCTCGGGAGAAGTCATTGATGGGAAGGCCATCGACCACTTTCCAGGTCTTGTTCTGTGGATAGAGAGAGAAGAGTCAACCGTCGAGCTATGAGATTTATTGCATTTTGTCCAAACTCTGTCAAATTTTGCATGAGCTTCAACTAAGCCTGTCAGCAATATAAAAAGAGCAATATTGTTACTGTGTGAGAAACATCAACCAAAACCATGAAGAGACTTACATGTGACTAACCTACAGTATTGAAGACTGGACCGTCTATTGGACACTAATGTTGTGTATCTTATATGACATCTGGGAGACGAGTACTTATACTTATATACAAGTACCAGTTATAATGCCAACTAAATTTACATGAATGTGATAAGGTGGACACATTCATTTTAAAGCGGTCAAGTAATTAGGCAAGCTAGCCAACCAGCATCCTACTTTAATCTGATTTTGCTGTGTGAGGATTAGGTAACATTAGCCAGAAGACATTTGATCACGAAAACCAAAAGATCCTTTCATTGAGATAAATGTTATGCTGATGTCCACTGCAGTATTCTGCTGTTTGGCAGGCTTTAATATTTAAAGCGTGTTTTTTTTCTTCTTCTTTTTAGCTGATGTTGGCTAACACCAGCAGCGCAACAAATGTATGTAACCTGTATATAAATCTGCCCAACACAAGGACCTGGACAGATTTTGAAGAGTCATTTCCCAAGCCAATGTGGACCTATTTTAAGGTCCAGCATGTACTCACCTTGATTTGGACTGGGAAAGAGTAGATAAGGTCCTCTGGGATGTTGTAGGAGTTTCCAGAAGCATAGACACCCATGGAGACAAATTCACCCTGAAGACAGGTAACAGCTTCAATCAGTTTGCATCAATAACATGTAAGCAGAAATATACAAACAAAGACTACAATCCCAGCAACTTGTCTGGAAAAAAAAAAAGAAAAAGTTTTTTTGATGTAATCTTACATCAAAAAAAGATGAGTACTTACCTCTCTAACCATCGGAATTCTTATCATTGTCAAACATTAAAAGAAAAAATGAAATTGAGCTGGCATTAATCTCTGTATCCACACTGACCTCCTTGGTGCCAAACCAGATGTCCCTCATGTGATCACAGATGGCCTTGGCTGCAGACATGGCACTGGACAGCTTCCTGGCCTTGATGACAGCAGCACCACGCTGCTGCACTGTCTGCAAGATGAAGGGGAGAGGGTTTCACATTAGAACAAAGTTTCTGTCTGTTTGTTATGTTTGGCATGGAGTCAATAACTCACAGAGATGAAGTCTCCTCTGAGCCAGGCATCGTCCTTGACGGCTTGGTAGGCTTCGGTCTCAGCCCCCTGAAGGTTGACCTTAGTGTGGTGGACATCAGGGTACTGAGTGGAGGAGTGGTTGCCCCAGATGATGACGTTCTTCACTTGGTCAGAGGACACCCCACAGCGCATCGCCACCTTCAGGATAGAATACAACAAGAAAAGCAGAAGTAGTATTGTAAAATAGTAACCATGATATGTCAACACTATAATTAATGGTGCATTTTCCAGGTAGTGATTATTTGATGGAAAATCTTTTATCAATATAAGCAAAAAAACAAACTGTTACTGGGGGACCCCCCCTGAAATCTTCGTCTACAAAGTGTATTTTTCTATCTAACAGAATGCAGAGAATCTAACCAAAGGAAAGTTGGAGCACCTAAAGAAAACCTTTGTGGAACTAAACGTTCTGGGCACTTGTTTGTGTGTGATATTGTTCAGCTGTCTTTGCAAAGACAAATGTCAGTTTTAGACCTTAATGTACATAGCAATATTATAATACAGTTTACTCATTGCCACCAAAAAACAAAACAAGTTTAAAGCATGTCCAGACATCTTTAGGGGAAAGATGAACTACAGTCACGTCAGATTTTATGCATTACTATAGTTCAATGTAATTTTACAATTCAAAACAATTTGATGATGACAACTCTCCTCAGCTTGATTTAATAGTTTCTCACAGAAACTGTCCCAACACGATGAGTGTTTAATTGCCTCAGTGATGTGTGGTCAACAGCTGGTTGAAGACGTGAGCAGGTCGTCCTGTATTATACAAATGAGGGTCCTCTGTAGTAAATTGTAAACACATGTACCTGGGAGCAGGCTCTGTTGTGGTCCAGTCGGGTCAGGCAGGAGAAGTTTTCTTTAGGGATGGATGGAGCGGACTTGGAGGCGATCAGACAGTTGGTGTTTGCAGGGTTTCCAACCACCAAAACCTGTCAGGGTGAGATCCAAACATATCTATCAGACCCACTGAGTCTGAGACAATTTCCTGAGAAATGCTTGCAGCAACGAAATGAACAACTGGCAAAACAGAGCCCTCCTTATAGTCACAGGGTGAGCAGAATTTAGAAGATGCTCAAAGGCTATCTTGTGTTACCTTGAAAATACACATTTGTTAAAAAACTGTGAAACTTTTAAAACACTAATGGAGTAATCCAAAATGTAACGTCGCTGTTTACAGTACAGAACGGCACTAGCGATTTAGCTCTACACTGGTAGTGACCAGACTTTGTAGCTGCTCTGTTAAAAGTAATTTCTAAGCAGGGCGGGTTCTTATGGCCCACGGTGCTCTGTTTCATAAACAAGCTCAGACATGAATCACACGTATAAAATTTAGCTCTCTTGACAAAAAGGGCTTAAAACACAAATATTCTTCTCCCCTTTGTAAACAGAATTCTGGTATGAACATAAAAAATGTTTTGTTAGAGAAAAAGATTTTTGAAGATAAAGTACTCGGGTTCACCCGACTAATCCTCACTGAATTAAACATTTTAAGATTAGTCAGGGTACAAACTGCAAGTTCAACAAAACACACACAGAACCTTTGGAGAACTGCAGTTCTTTTCCACATTTGAGCTTTTGGAGCAGCATGAAGCTGTTGTGTGACATTCAGCAGAGAAACAGACGGTTTTGACATGTGAAAGACTTTTTCTGGATAAGCACTTTCACTTCCTTTTTTCATCAGCTGCAACTGGCTTATTAAGTCACTGATTTTCAACAAAATATCTGTATATAAAGTACCCCAAAGCTCAAAAATGACCCTCTTCAACAAAAAACACAAATGAAATGAAAGTAAATATGAATATAGTGAAAGCTGAGGAGTCACCTTGACGGTCTTCTTGGCATACTTGTCCAGGGCAGCTCCTTGGGTCTTGAAGATGGCCACGTTGGCCTTGAGGAGATCCTTCCTCTCCATGCCCTCCTTCCTGGGCATTGAACCCACCAAGATGGCGGCGTCAATGTCCTTGAAAGCCACTTCTACCTTGTCAGTGGGGATGACCTCTGTTGGAGACAATGCACATTAGCTGTCGTAATTGGGACTTCCAATATTTTGACAACATTTTGTTTTCATCTGCAAAGCCCAAGCACAATCCTGTCAGCAGATTTTCTTTCTGTGTTTATCATTACACTGCACCATGATCTATCTGAACAAAGGGGCCCCTGCAGGAACATAATGATAAGAAAAAATTAATGCATGCACTGATAAGACACACACTGCTTTTAAAAACAAGCATCTGCGTACCCAGACAATCTCCCTGCAAGTGTAACTTTGCCTTTAAATATAAATTTGAGATTTATTTCCCCCAGTTTAACATTTTTTTTTTCTTCACCCTTGTTGCCTTGACTCTGACTTTTAGGACATTTCAGGGCCTAAAGACATACCGGTGATCAACTAACTGGGGTATAATCATAATTCATAGTGCAAATCATGACTGTCCTTACACATTTAATGGAACTGTGATCACATGACCTGAAGACAAAGCCTGTCACTTCAACTCAAGACAAAAAGCCCAACTCAGACATTTTGACATTTTTTAAAAAAAGGTTCTGACTAAAAATAGCGACTACTTTAATGCAAGTTACAGAAGCTTGGCATCTCAAAGATACGTAGGGTATAGATGATTGGCATACCTACTATGTGATTTTTTTTTTGTTCTTAGCTCATGTGCAAAGTTTGGACAGTAGTATATGTTTTTTAATGACAAAATCAGTGTGATCATTTATAAAAATGATCATTTCCCAAGTACAGATGATCCTCAAGACGGTCACATTAACCTTCTGACAATTTTTACTGTAATAAAAGGTCATTATTATGGAGTGACTGAGTCCACCTTCCACATAAATATCTGCAGCCTTGGCTGATTCTGCCTTTGCAGATAAGATGTGCTTGATGTCTGATGTTAGACGTAAGCTGGCTGCTATCAGCCTGGACTTCAGTCGGGGTTCATCTCTCCTCCATTCATATTTGTCCCACCACTGCTCTGATTGGCTGCTGTGGTGCCTGAACCAGCAGCCAACCAGAAACTATACTTTAGACACTCCTCCAAAGAGCAGCAGCAGCAAACAGAGAAGGCTTCTGCCCATAGTTTATGAAGGACACACACAATACAGAAATGGTGTGTGTACTGTAGGGTTGCCACAAACAATTATTTTGATAGTCAACTAGTCACGGATTGTTTTTGCGATTAGTCGACTAATCAGATCATGTATCCATTGGACCTAAAACATACAGCTTATTGAACCAGCATGCATCTGCTGTTATAGAATTATCATTAGCTTACAGCTTGAAGTGTTTAAGGTATGTGCTAACCAAAAATAAAGATAAGATGATAGTTTATTAAACTTTTAATGAAATTTGCAGATTGTCTTGGTGGAGTTTAATAAACTCAGCCGTCTGCTCCTTGCCATCTAAAATATAACAGGACACTGGAGTAAATTCTCTACCATCTCAGACTTCTGTTTAATCAGTTTTCTGTTTGACATTTATTCAGCTGTGTGAAAACTATAACTTTAATCTCAGCCAAACCGATTTACTCAGGAACAAATAAAACACTGAAAAAAGCCAAACAATAACATTTTTAAGTTATCTAAGTGACTTATATATCATGTTTAACCTGAGTAGCGAAAGACCGCAG
>VUQG01040231.1:0-12610 GCA_015106755.1 Etia nguti
TATCCATGTGTTAGAATGGCCCAGTCAAAGTCCAGATCTAAATCCAATCGAGAATCTGTGGCAAGATCTGAAAACTGCTGTTCACAAACTCTGTCCATCTAATCTGACTGAGCTGGAGCTGTTTTGCAAAGAAGAATGGGCAAGGATTTCAGTCTGTAGATGTGCAAAGCTGGTAGAGACATACCCTAAAAGACTGGCAGCTGTAATTGCAGCAAAAGGTGGTTCTACGAAGTATTGACTCAGGGGGCTGAATAATTACGCACACCCCACTTTTCAGTTATTTATTAGTAAAAAATGTTTGGAATCATGTATGATTTTCGTTCCACTTCTCACGTGTACATCACTTTGTATTGGTCTTTCACGTGGAATTCCAATAAAATTGATTCATGTTTGTGGCTGTAATGTGACAAAATGTGGAAAAGTTCAAGGGGGCCGAATACTTTTGCAAGCCACTGTATGTAGGAATAATATGATGCTAACAGGTCTTTAATATTACCGTTTGATCACTCACGAGTAGTTTTCCAGAACTTAAATGATAACATTAGAGACACGGGAGGTTTCTAATTTTTATAGTAAGCAGTCATACATATTTGTTTAACGTGTTTGCTGAAGGACACACTGATTAAAATGACTCCTTGCAGTGTTAATGGAGGCCAGTGTAATGCCATCAGGTTAGTCACCGTGTTTCTGAGGTTAAATACAGTAACTTCAATTTAATCCGAGTTTAGCAGCAGGAAATTAGGAGTCATCTTGCCCTTTGTCTTTAAAACATGTCTGTAATTGAACTAACTTGTGTATCTAGTTGTATTGCTAAATATAACTAGGCATTACCTGCAGAACAATGGAAATGCACGCAGTGTTTTCATGTTATACATTCTTCTCTTTGGCAGGGAAAATAATTGGTCCCAGCACAGAACCCTGCGGAACTCCATGAGTAACCTCTGTGAGTAAAGAAGGCGCGCCATCCAAATAACCTTTTCTGAATGATGTGTTCCAGTTTGATAATAAAAATCAGTGTAATCTGTAATAAAATCAACTACTTCATGCAAACAAAGTTGGTTTAGGCTGAGAGAAGATAATTAGTAATCTTTGCTGCTGTAAATGTTTTACAGCCATTTCTAAAGCTGGAGCTGATATGAGACATTTGTGCTGGTGGATAATGATACAGTTATTCAGCCGTCGTGCTGTCAGCGGTAAAACATGAATGCTGCTCACTTTAGCAGCACAGCGTCAGAAGTTATTCTGTTTATTTGAGAAATGGCTGTTTAACCCCTCCCTCCTTTTGTATCTGTGGCTTCTGTACATTCACTGTTTTTATTTACATGTGACAGAAAGTTGCTTTACAAAACCGATCCAACAGGTCACACACGCGCTGCGTTTTTTTTGGGGCAGTATGCAACAGGAATGTGTTTTTTACTCTCTCAAACCAGTAAACAGGGTCAGTGTTCCAGATCTGCGGGCTTATGTCTATTTATAGCCACCTTGCTCGGCCTGGCAGCGTGTTTGTAGCCGAGTCATGGCCAGGTATGAGTCTACGATAATCAGTTATCAAACACATCAGGTCTGCCTTTGAGTGTCAGACTGTAGACCTGCAGGGCCACATTCTTCTTCTCCAACAACACGGATCCTCCCCGTCAGCCTGGAGCTACACAGAGGAGGCGGAGGAGGCTCACCTCCACATTTTAAACTGATGGTGTAACTGCAGGTCATATGGTTGTTCATGGATTTACATTTTCTTCACTATAGTTTTCAGTAAGAATTTACAGAAGACCTGAAAGTGAACTTGGACAGTGGCCATAAAAGAAGCTCTAAACTTCCCTCTGACTCAATCTGCACATTTTCAGGTTTAACTAATTTTACATTCGAGTCTATAGAACCATCCAAATCTTTCTGTTAAAAGTTTGTTGAGCTGCAATGACTTGTTGAATGTAATGCACTCACATTTTATACAAAGTAGTCTAAGGAGCTTGGAAAGGAAAGCATCTGGACTTCTTTAAGTTTCTTGAAGACGCTTCATCCAAGAAGCTTCTTCAGTTCTAAGACCAAATGGTGGAGAGTCCCAGATTATTAAGGTCTACTGGGAGTGTCCCTAAGAGGGTTGCTGACCGACTATCGATCATCTGCCTAATCACATGAGTCAAGGTGTGAAAACGGGTCTGGGTCACTATCAGCCAAGCTTTCAGGCGAACCCATTGTGAGACCATGCCCCACCCTGTCATGTGACTTATTGAGATCAAATGGCCCAGGATGTGAGTGGGCGTTAAGGGGTCTGGGAAGGGATCTCAAAACTGGATTATAGATGGCAGACAGTTGGTGTCATAAGCTGCCCCCTCTGTTCAAAGATGGCTGTTCACAGTGGACATAGATGGCTTCTTTCACTCCTCTTTCAAACCATCTGTCTTCTCTGTCCAAAATGTAAACATTGGTATCCTCGAAAGAGTGACCTTTGACCTTTAGTGGAACCTTTTGTGGAACACCGGCGCCTTGCTCCTCCAACTTCCCCCCTCTTGGTCCTCATTGATTAGCATCCTAATCAATGATGCAATGAGATACGTTATCCTCACTGGGTCATAATGTACATGCTTGTGCTATGCAGAACTGTGTCGTCACGGTATTTATCATTTTGCAAAACCAAACAGGACAGTTTGAAGAACACTCAACCTTTTATAATTTGAATCAGCTGGATTAGAAGCCTTGCTACAAACTCTGTGAGGACAGAGACGGTAACCGTGCAAAGAATTCACTCCGAGCACGAGTGCGTGTTCTAGAGCTGCACAATTAACAAAATCTTAATCTCAGTCACGATTTTGGTTTCCCACAATTAAACTAATGTGATCGACTAATACTAAAAAGCGTGCTCTGTCAATATAATGCAAAGCAAAGGCAAATCAAGCCTAATACTGTGGCAGTGACAGCTGTTCCCTGTTCCAGTCTGTATGAGTAACAAATGTTAAAAGACAGATTTACAACAGCCTGTCAAAACAAACATCAAATGTCTGACACAGCAGGAAGTGAATTGCCCCCTGAAGGGGATCATCATCCATTGTTTGGAATTACTTCAGATTTGGGGCAAGTGACGTTAACCTGGAAAGAATCATATACAAAGAGTGCTGCAGAGTTGTAACACAAATAACACACAACTGCCTGAAAACACAGAGGCTGAGAAAAGCAGTGTAGTGGTTGCAAATGTGACTCGTCCAACATCAGCTCGGACGAGTCTGTACAGCGCATCAGCCTATCAGCGTATCCATCCAGCTCCCACCAGCCAATCACATTTCACTTGACTCTAGATAAGAGTCCAGTAAACACGGGGAGTAATGAAGGCTTCGGGAAAATGTTGAGCTAATTGGACGACAGATACGTTATCCTCTCTCGCTGTTATTTTGTGGCAAAACCTGACAGGGGAAATTAGAAGGAGCATCTCAGCTGTTTTGTTCACTTTCATCGCGCAGGTACAATAAATGGAGTGAAACCTTCATATTTTGCCTCTAGGAGATGCTCTCATGCCAGGTCAATAAACACCTTGTCTGTCTGCAAAGAAGTTCTAATTGACGGGAACGTAGCATGACAGAAAAGTGAAAGCGGTGCCCGGATGACTTTGTGTTTTATTAATTTTATAAATTTTATTAGAGCAGTCATCTGTCTGAACTGGTTTGGTTGAGGAGAAAGAGGAGAAGGCGAGACGTCACGCACCGCCTAAACTAAATGGAGTATTTCCAGTAATCACAAAACATCATATGTGGAGAATCTTGTGCTGTGCGTGCCAAATTCAAGACGGGACAAACTCAGACGATGCCCAGACTGTTTCCGCCGACACTGTCCGGAGTTCATGTGCAAACACAGCTTTACACCCGACTTAAACAAACACCGCTGCTAATTTGCTTTGATCCTCTTTAAAGCTGACACTGAGCGTATAAAACAAAACTCATCAACAGACTGTTTGTGCAACTGCTGCCTACAAATTTTAGGAAGGAAAAGCCTGTTCAGCTCTTATCAACACATTGCTTTTAGTATTACATCCGTCCATGCATCCATCCGAGCTTATCTGCTGTTTACAGGTCCCACCCTTTTCCTCCAAAAACCAGCCAGTGAAGGAGGATGGCGATGAAATAAAACCAGCTTCGTGCAGCACAACAGATGTAATGTGTGCGTACCATTCTTATTATCTGACTGAATCTATCAAGGAGGCGGAGGGCTGCCTCAGGTCGAGCCCTTGGGCAAGATGGGAACAATTAGGGGGGGTCAGTGGAGGAATGTAATCTATAGGGACCAGCGTTCTCTGGTCCTTATCTGATGCTCGAAATTCCAGCAGGGCTCCGACTGCCTCGCGGCAGGCTGGTGTTGGGCTGACATGATGGCTATGAATCTTTGAAACAGAATTTAATTTTTAAAAAACGTGAGAAATCAGCACTAGTGTGGAAAACAGCTGTTGGAAGAAGCTGCAGAAACACGGTGTAGAACATGTTCAAACAAAGACTGCTGAGCAATGATTGCTTCATCCTTCTTTCAATAACTGCAGAGGGAAAAAAGCAAAATGTGACGTCAATAAGATGGATGAAGTCAAAACTTCAAATCATACCGCTCTAACCTTTCAACTATTAGCAATAAAAAATATTTGCAAGTCTAATCATCTGAAAGTCTGTACCTGGCAGCTCACACCAATATATTTCTATTGTTTTTCTGCGCAATGCTGCGACTTCTCACCTTCCTAACCCAAATCACTATTGAATGCTTCTAGTTACTGTAGTCTGATTACTGTCTAAAGCGGCACGTTCCATTTGTTCTACATTTTTTCGAGCATGGATAGACACATGAGGAGTTTCTCAGTTTGAACAAGTGTGGCTCTAAAGTCTCCAACAGCTTCTAGAAGTTACGGGTCTCATTTCCTTGTCTACAGCTATGACCACGGTAACTCGAGGCTGAAGCTTGTGAGAGCTTTTGATCGCTGGGATCCACAAGTTGGAAAAGCCTGAAAGCTGGAAATTTGTCCTGGAAAACTACTTGTGCATTTATGGCAGTCGGGTTAAGACAGATGAGGGAACCATGAGATTCATCATCAGCAAATTGCTCTTGTGACGCTGACTGGATGGACTAACCATTAAAACACATCTTCAGATATGTCATCGTCATGCTTCGGTTTCCCTGTTAAAGCTGTGTTTGCACTGCAGGGACTAGGAGGCTTTGGAAGAGCTCAGTGTGTTTCCACTGCTGGGACTCTGTTCTTCACTGGCAAAGAAACCGCTTTACAAAATAAATGTCTGAGGGAATTATTATCTTAAGGTTCTGGAACTTTTTGGGTCAGGCTTGCAGCTCAAAACGCTCCTGATTGGTGCTCACCACTATTATTAAAAAAAATATATGTAGTTATAGCTAATATGTTTGTTTACTATGCTGTGACCTTACAACAGCATGCCAAACATGGACTGAAAATAAGGTGTATTAGAGTTGTGCACAAAAATGAAATGTGTGACTCATCTGTAGTGGAAATGCAGAGAACCAAAGGCCAAAGGTGAACAACGCTCGTGGGACTAAAGTTTCCGAGTACGCTGGATTTCATGGCAACTTCCATTCTTTTGTGTGTGTTAACACCAGATGAAACAAGGTCTAAATTAAGCTCCAAGTTTTACCTCCAAATAATTCCTGATCCAACTTTCTTTCTTAAGTATGTGCAGTTTCTTGCCAGGGCTTGGAGCTCTGAACATTTCTGACTGGTTGAGTTATCTGGAGTCTTTTCAACTTTTTTTTTTCCAAAGACCATTTTAAAAAAATCCTGAAAATACAACATGGAGTTACAAAAGACAGATGAAAATGACCACAAAGTCCAAGCCTCATTAGGCTGTAACAGTAAAGAAGAAATCCCCCAGGTTTCAGACAGTTGAGACCAGCTCTTTCTTGGTGTGTGAAAATAATGCAACTTGAATTCAATTTCAATTAAATGTAGTGGAACTTTATATATCAGCAAACAAACAAACAACAGCCACCGCAAGGTGCTTTATGTTGAAAGGCAATGACCCTAAAACAATAGAGAGAAAACCTCAACAACCAGGCGACCCATTAAGAGCACGCACTTGGCGACCGTGGGAAGGAAAAACTTTCTTTTAACAGGAAGAAACCTTCAGCAGAACCAGGCTCAGGGTTCTGCTGCGAATAAAATACTTATTATAAATACCTGTGTTAAAAAC
Organism: Etia nguti; assembly: GCA_015106755.1. Classification (NCBI taxonomy): domain Eukaryota; kingdom Metazoa; phylum Chordata; class Actinopteri; order Cichliformes; family Cichlidae; genus Etia; species Etia nguti. The sequence goes on from VUQG01040231.1 coordinate 6,183, forward strand.
CTTTAAAAATTAAATAAAGACAGAATGTGAAGAAAAAAATGCTTCTTTATGTACAAGGCTGCACTTAAGTGTAATACCACTTTTTACCACAAGGTCGTAAAACAAGTCGGTATATCTTTTAACCAAACACGTAATTAAGAACACATATGGTCTGGAAAAAAAATAAAAATATTTGACTTGTAATAAACCCCTCCTGACAGTGGACTAGTTAAAACGTGCAGAGTGTCATTACAAAAGGTAGCTTTAAAAACAGCCCTTGCTTTTCTTAATAAGTCAGGTAAATAATGATGTTCTGTAGGGAGCTTTAGTACGAGTGAAATCAAAGATGGCGACTTTAGCTTCTTGAAAATTTTGTGGAAATTAGGCTCGTGTACAGAACGGTTGTCACGAAAACCATGCAGCCTCAGAGAAATCGCTGCTCTGAAGTTAGCCTGTAATGTTCCACAGCTTCATAATGCTACCTAATGTCAGACACAGTTCCACAACACTGGCACCATCAGGGCTCACTGTGAATTATAACACTGCCCGCTAATGTTCATTTAACAGACTGCAATTAAAAGCTTCTGGTATTACAGCCCGTCATATACTCTGTAGCCAAAAACCATTTAGATGTTTCACTTTCTGATAGTCGCCCATTAAAATAAATCTCATTTCAATTTTACTCTTAAACCAGACATTGCTTTTGTCAGTGATGTTACACAATCACTTTATTGTGGCGTGTACTTCAGACTATCAGAACTGTGGAATGTGTGCTTACATGTAAAATGACTAACTGCAGTGTAACAGCACGCTGACATAATGCTGAGTGAGCCTGAGTGACATGACTCTGCAGTCACTTCCTGTTTGGAAAAACAGACTCCTTAGCACAAAGCAGCATCATTAGTCACCCAAGCAAAAGGAAACAGGACCACAGAGCTTATTCTGCTTTTCCAAACAACAACGCATTAAACTCCCCATTTTCAACTCCCTGACAGAATGGACCATTGTGAAGCGGAGCAACATGACTTTTCGCAATAATTTCATGAGGCAAAACTGTACATAGGATAGCTTCAAAGGGCAGGAAGACTACTTCTTCATTTTGAGTCAATCCAGTTTTATTTATACAGTCCCTGTTCACAACAATCAAGCTATCTGCTGAATCAGGTTGAGTGTAAAGGGAAAGAGAAGCAACTGCGCCAAATCTTAAAAGCTGACTTGTACGTCTCCTGAATCCAGACTGGGACAGGTTCCACAAGAGAGGGGTCTGTTCCCTGAAGATCTGCCTCCCATTCTACTTTCAGAAACTTGGGAACCACAAGTAAGCCTGCAGACTGAGAGAGAAGTGCTCTGTGGGGATAATATTTTTCTGTGAGGTCTTTACAATATGACAGGGCCTGATCGTTCAGTTCGAGAGGGAGATAATAGGACTTATTTAAAAAAAAAAAGGTTTGGGACCCTTTCTGCTGGTTTTTTTTTCTTTTCCCTACAGCTTTCAGGCATTAAATGAAGATGAAATAAAATGGTCTTTTTGATGAAAGACAAACGTTTTGGTCTTAAACCAAAGGTTTTTCACTTCGTTTACCTTCACTGCACCTGCGCTTATTCAGTTCCAAACCTTTAATGTTTTTGAAGGCACATTGCGTATTTTCATATTGCCTTCTGCCCCTTTTCCATCTCGATTAAACAGACTACGTTATTTTGTCTCAGGATGTTGTTGAATGCCTTTTCTGTGAAAATAACCCTGCAGTGATGTTAAGCCTTATTGATTACGTTCTGATCGATTCTGAAGGAAAAAGCTCACGTGGAAAATCAGACTAAGAAAAAAAAAAAAAAAAGAGAAACGGATACAAGCCTAATTAAAACGTTTTCTACTTTAATGAGGAGCAGGTCAATAAAGTCCTGTTTCTCTCACACTTGTATTGATTTCTTCATTAAATGTCTAAAGAAATAACAGCTGCTCTCCTGTTTAATGACTCGTGTTTTCGGCTCTAACTCGGACACACCAGGCTGTATGATTTTAAATGGAGTCTGGCGTGTCTTTGTGGACTGCAGGAAACATCATAAATGCCTCTTTGACACCTGAAAATTTTCGGCTGACTCGGATAATTCGAGGCATTTCAAAGTTATTCCCACCCCAGCCTCTCTGCCCGGTCCGGTTCAGCAGGTTTCCCCTAAAGGTTTAAACTCCCCGGCAGGACTGGCGTTAACCAGGTAGTCCCGTCAGTGACCCACCTTCAGCGGCGGCTCCAGCAGATTGTGAATCCCGGCGATCTGCTCGCTGAGCGACAGGTTCTCTTCCAGGTTCACCGTCGGAGGTCTCCGAGGTTCGGGGAAGTTTGTGCAGATAAACGGATCCGAGTCCTCCAGGTACTGGACCCGGCAGACGATGGAGGCCATGGCCGTGCGCCCGTGACCCGACCGCGGCTGAAAAAGTGCGAGCTGTCGGCCAAGGTCCGTCCTCCGATGGAAGAAACTTTAAATGACAGGAGAAGTTCTCCGCTCCGGACATAAAGCCGCCCACAGACTTTACACACTCACTTCCGGTGCTTTCAAAGTAAAACTAACGTAAAAGTAAAACATGATTCAAAAGAACACTTTATTGATGAGGAGATTATTTCTTATTTATTTTCGTCAGATCTGGATTAGGTTATAGATAATATTTCTTGGTGTATATCAGGCAACTCACCTTACAATCTGCTCAGCCCCCCACCAAAGTTACACTTATGAGCTCACATTAAAAAAAAAAGGTGTTTTTCTTAGATTGGGGCATTTGAATGGGTCTTTTATTCTAATTAAAATTATACACAAAGGTCTGACAAAGTATACTGCAAGATAATCAGATAGCAATACAAGACCCACTTCAGGTAAATCCTAATCTCAGTATTCACTAATTACCGTTAGTTGGAACAGCCACACTGATAACTTGTGTTCTTGTTTGCAGCAAATGCTGTATTTTTTTTATGCAGACTGATGGTGTTTGGTGTCAACCAGAAAATAGTCCATCAGGCTGTGCTGGAGACCATCATAAGGTTTGGGATGTCACTGCGGGGTGGCACGCTCTCTGTGCGATTGGCTCAGTCTGTCATGAAAGTGATGGCGAAGACTGAACGTCTCTGCCTTCAAAAAATTTATGATCGGTCTGTATTCAGACAAGCACAGAGGTTCCGTCAGATTGATCATGTCCTCTATGCTGAGTATGAACTGAGTATTGGCTTCTGCCTGACAACAGTCCCAGAATATACGGTGAACTGTTTTTAAAATTCATTCATGTTAATTAAGCTTTTGTGCAAATTTTTAAATTTTTTCTGCACATTAAAAAAATGTTTATTGATTCTTTGTGAAGGTAGATTATGTGACAGAAGCTGAGCCCATGTGGTATCGTAGTTTATGTTGTTTACATATAGGAAAACATATGTAACCAATCAAACTGTCACAGGCAGAGCTGATGGATGAGCATGCAGCTTCTGGAGCCTCAGGGTGCAGTGTGTTCGGCTGCTAATCCAGACTTCTATTTTCTAACTGCTCCATCCTCACGAGGCCGGTCAGCTGAGCCGTTTGTTGTTTAGCAGCGTCCTCTGGTGGCTGACTGACTGTAGTACACAGATTTTCAATGACACAGAAGATCTGTTGTTTTTCTAGCCAGCTTAAAGAGTGATACTTAACTTTCAAGCTGCTGAAAACTGTCATTAAGGAAATAAAAAATACACACCTGCAAGCACCTGAGCTTTTTCTCTGTCATAAAAACTGCTTAAATCCCCACAAAGAACTGGGGCTCACTTGTTAAAGCCCTAGGGATACAGATGTACACAGATATGGCTTGAAAAGAAGAAGAACAATAAATATATATATTTATTATTCATTTATTTGCTGTTTATGAACAGACATTTTTGCCACCTCAACATAAACAGTTATATAATGAAAAAAAAGAAAAAATTATAAATTAACATAGATGTCCATTTTTTTTTATATGTGCGCAAAGGAAACAAGCACTGCAGGCCTGGCAAACACACAGGGTGCTTTTTTCTTGTATGATACGATGATATCACGGGTACAGTTTATCCTTCCGTGGTGGAGTTCACATGGTTGGCTCTACATTGCCCCACAGGTGAAATGTTCTCAGAGCAATTTGCACTGCAGCACTTACAGTTTTCTGCGCTTGTTCCGATTCTTATGTCAGGGACTGATGGGTGGAGCTCTACACTCCACCTCCCAGTAACATGGAACAGTGAGAGACTCTCTACGGACAAGCTGCTGCTTCGACCTCTGTGGATCATCGTGACACAGTTCATCTTCTGTCAGCACATGCATTACCCTGTTTACCAAAATGGCAGCCATCTATGGAGAGAATAAGAGACACTGAATAAGTGTTTATGTGAAGCACATCCAGTATAAAGTACTGCAGAGATTAAGATCTCTTCAGAGCAGCAGTGGAGCGGCTGTGCAGTGTAGCTAGCACTCTCTTAGTTCTTCATGTTAACATGTTGGTGTGAACATGCTGAGCTTGAAGCTCACAGACCCACAGATGCTTTTAGCATCAAGTCTAATAAATTTAATGAAATAAGCTGCTCCTTTGTACTTGGTAACTTCACTAAAGCGCATAGGAGCTGGAGATTTGACCCACAATTACTGAATGAGTCAAAATTTCAACAATATATAAACTCTCTTTATTTTTCAATATAAACGACAATGCTGAAACTTCACCTGATATATTATGGGAAACATTTAAAGCCTATATTAGAGGGTGCATAATATCGTATCAGGCCTCACGGAATATAAATAATAAACTAGAACAGTTCAAATTAGAAGAAATGACACATAATTTGGACACCGACAATGCAAGGGCTCCCTCTTTAGATAAATACAACACTATTTGTGAATTAAAATATAAATTAAATCAGATACTATCCAAACAGGCTATATACCAGAAAGGAGTTCCTTTAATAATCTTAGGCGTGTATTTAATATAATTTACTCCTCTAAGGTGCAACAGGATCTACTGATACTTAGATGCCGAAAAGGCATTCGATCATGTCGAGTGGCCCTATCTCTTTGCTGTCCTGGAGAAATTTCAATTGGGACAAGATTTTATTTCCTGGATAAAATTACTCTATAAGAACCCTAAAGCCAGAATCCTTACAAACCAAATACTATCCACTCAGTTTAAGCTCAGCAGAGGGACACGACAGGGATGTGTTCTTAGCCTATTGCTGTTCTCTCTTGCTCTGGAACCCCTTGCACAGACAATTCGTACCCATCCTGACATACATGGTTACGACACAACATATACCTCTAATACTATATCGATCTATGCTGATGACATTTTACTATACATAACAAAACCCCAAACCTCCGTCCCAGCAGTTCTCTCTGTTACTGACAAATTTGGCACCTTTGCTGGTTACAGGATCAACTGGGGAAAAAGTGAAGTATTGCCCATCAAACTGGAAAGTAATGAATGGCTTGCATCTCTCCTATTTAAAGTAACTTATGAAAAAATTACATATCTGGGCTTCTCAATAACAAGAAAATATAGTTCCCTAGCGAAAGAAAACTTTCTCCCTTTACTGGAGAAGCTAAAAAAACAACATTCAGTTTTGGAAGACACTCCCTATCTCATTGATAGGAAGAGTGAATTCAATCAGGATGGTCTTTCTCCTGCAATATCTTTACTTGGTCCAAAATATCCCAATTTTTCTGCCCAAATCTCTCTTCAAAAAGTTGGATGCCATTATTATGCCATTTATATGGAACTACAAAACACATAGAATAAAGAAAGAACATCTTTGTAAACACGGATCCCTTGGAGGACTGGCACTACCTAACTTTATGCATTATTACTGGGCATGAAATTTAAGAATAATTTCCCTCTTACTGGATGATACAGAGTTACTCCCCCATGGCTTGCAGATGGAACGGGAGGATTGCCTTCCTTACTGTGTTGGTGGAATATTACTTTCTCCTACTCCCTTGACAAGTGCATACTATAACTATAACCCAGTGATCCATACCACTTTGCGAATTTGGAAACAAATAATTAAGCACTTTAAACTGAAACCACTATCAATTTGTGTACCTGTTACAGCTAACCCTTCTTTCCTTCCATCATGTGCAGACGGCGCTTTCAACGTGTGGCATGAACTGGGAATTCGTAAATTAAAAGACTTGTATTCAAACGACACCTTCATGTCATTTCAACAATTAAAAGATAGATTTGGACTACCGTGCAGCCATTTTTTTAGATATCTTCAACTACGAAATTATATCCGCACACATCTGCCGCAGTTTGAAAGCATGCCGTCTGACACCTTGGATAGATGCCTTAGTGATAGCCGGGAGTCTGAACAGAGAATCTCATTATTCTATAACTCACTACAGGAGACGAGTACACCTTCTACTCATTCAATTGAAGAGGAGTGGGAAAAGGAATTTGGGATCTCCCTATCGGAAGA
>VUQG01040237.1:0-13688 GCA_015106755.1 Etia nguti
AAAATGAATTTCTGAATATAGCTGGTGTGAAGTGTAACAGGTGTCTGACTAATGGTTAACCATGAACTGGGACATAAAACTACCGTTGCCTTCATAAACCATAACTCTCTTTAAACCCAGAAATTTTAAACATTACCTAAAAATAAAACTTGAACTTTGAAACCTAAAAGAGCAAACATAGACAACAGGCTGTAGTTTGTCTATGAACTTAATTACACTGTTAGATGATTGTAATAATGTAACAATGTCTGCTGTACAGCCAGGGAAGCTTTCTGGCAGAACTGGAATTAATTTAATTATGAAATAATAAAATTATTGGTTTTGGAGTTATTTTTCTATCTTGATGGGTGCATAATTTCAGTGTGGCCTTCACTTGTATGCTGGCTTCTTGAAATATGCACTCAGTCATCAAAACTTTGAGAACCCCAATGATCTAAGGCTCGATGTCTTTCTCCTAAAATGTGTTACAGAGTAATAGACTGAAGTGTGAATCAGTAAATGTGTGATTCTTGTTATCTCCAGGTGGGTAACGCCATTAAGTCATCACTGCACAGTGCAGCACTGAAAAGCAACAATAAGGAGGGTGCGCGGAGTATTCAGGTGGAAATCACACCTACCTCCTCGAGGATCTCCCGCAACGCTGTCACCTCCCTCTCGATCAGGGGACACCGCTGGAAGAGACACGGTGAGACGCATACACAGGCCTGACGCAAACTTGCCAAACAAGAGTTCCTACACACATCTCTCATGTTTTAAAAAGAAAAAGGTAAAACTGTTCCGATGAATACATTTAACACCAAAGGAGAGAGCAAGAGGTTTAGATCTCATCATTGCTCATTCCCCTTTTTTACTGTGTGACAGTCGACGTGTTGTTGTCATCCCTCATGGAGCCCCTCAAGATCATAGATTGCCCATCCTCAGCTTTCTAACTAGTGCCGTCCCTCTCCATCTTAGAATCTGCTCATTAAAAACCACCACTTCCTGTCTGATTTCTGAGAATACTCTTGAGATGGTGGCAGCACAGGGACAGAACAGCCTGCCAGGCAGACAGATTCAGCATGCCACATAAATCAGATCAGACAGAGTGCAGGTAGTGTGTTTTTAAAGTAGGATACACTATAGGAAATGCGTGTGTGCTTGTCTTTTGTGCAGTTTCAGCCTTGTGCCGAAGACTTTTATTAATATTGTAATGACCACAGAACAAATGAATCAGACTTCCATTACCCTCTAGAGTAAATGATGGCAGCCTCTTTGTGGTGCAGAATTAGGAGAGAGCTGCTCTCTTTTCCCAGTGTAGCTACGTCTGGGTAAATTACAGCCTTGAGCTAGTTTAATAAGTAGGTTTCACATTGAGCCTAACGCCTGCTTTTTCTGTCACAGATCCTGCTTTTGTGAGTTTATGTACAAAGCTTTTGTTATGAGCAGATGATGGAGGAAAACAGCATTAAGTATTAATTTATTTGTGAGGATGCACGGTGATCTATGAACAGTATTATTTCATTTAAGTACCGTGTTCGTATTCACTCCCATTTAGCATGTACGTTGACCATGTGTTATGTTCTGATCACTATGATTTGTTTTTTATTTTTATTTTTCTGCCATTGCATTGATTACCTGTTTGTCTCTGTGTGTTTTTTCTGTTGTGTCTGTGATTTTTGGCAACCTTTTTTTTGTTTTTCATGTACCTCTGCATGAAATGTGCATGTGCGTGTGTGCGTGTGTGTGTATATGTTTGTATATTGTTTCACTACCCCGTCCATGCACCCACCCACCAGCAGAGAACCAGGAGGTGAGTGTAGACGGTGAAGCTGCGGTGGGGGGCGTGGCCATCCCAGAGATCAATGTAACGGGCGTGAGCGGCGATCGAATGCCCAACGGGGACTCCCTGCGGCCACGCCCTGATGGCCGTTCCCCGACAGACGGCGACATGATGGGTGCCACCTCTGAGGTCAGCATGGACCCCCGAGGTCATGACTCCAGCATGCGTCTGGAGGTCAGGAGGCAGAAGTCTGTGAGGCGAATGGTGGAGAATGAGGGTTCTGGGTCGGCCTCCACAGGGAGGAACCAGTACTAAGGTCCTGCCCCTCCTTCCCCTTGCCCCACTCATGGGGTAACCTAGGTAACCAATTGTGGGGGTGTGGTCTAAAAAAGCTGCATGATCTCTTTTTTTTCTTTCCCCCCCTTTGTACCTTTTTGCGTTGGGTTCTACCCTCCTCTCACTACGCTGCTCCTCTCATCTGTCTATCCAACATCATTCATTCATTTTTACTCTCTCCTTTGTGGCTAAAGCTTCTTCATAAAGATCTCCTGCTGGAATTTCTAAAGAGCAAATCAATTATTTAAGATGCCACTGAATAACAGATCAATAACGTGATTAAAAAATGCATAAAAGTCAAAGGAATGACATGTGTTTATGATGAGCGAGTTGATGACATTAAAAGCAGAGCATTAATCAGAGAGGGGAATATTAGCAGCGTTAAAATGAGATTTTCCTGATCAGTGAAGGTCACCCCCAAAAGCCTATACCAACTGATAAGTCATGATGACCTTGAATAAAAAGACCTAGCTATCTTTGTTAGCATATCGAGGAAACTCCTGTGTTTTCGCCGCAGTTATCAGAGACCTTCTTGGTCTGTTTGCCTCGACACATTACCCCGGTTTGCACCTGGTCACAGATTACTTCCTTCTGACTGGTAGGTAGGAACTGAGGAACGATACGTTGGTCTTGAGTTATGTGCTTTCGCCATATTTAAATTTAGAATCAAATAAGTGCAGATTTGTTTTGAAGAGGCTGAATCTGAGCATGAAAGACTAAGTGTAACAAGACCTGCCTATCTGTCTGTTTTTCAGCTGTTTACTGGTGTTCTGTTACAGTGGTAGCATCAGATTAGAAATGTGTTTGTGAATGTGCAGGTGGTTGGAAGCTCACACACCGTTGTCGATGCATGAATTCAAGAAAGCAGGAAAAGTGTTTTTTGTGTATTTAGAGTTAGTGATGAGAGAAAAAATATTTTGGGTGTGCCTTGGTTTGCTTCACTTACTTTCCCCCTTCATGGTCTTTCATAGGCTTTTGTTCTTAGATGCTGTCCTTTCCTGCTTTTGGGAACAAACATGCAATCCTCTGCCACTAAATTACTGACTGTTGTCTCACAGAGCTGCTGGGTCTCTTAACCTGTGTGCTGTACCCGGACTTACTGTTTCTGGTCAGGTGGTGAAAGGTTGCAGTGTGAGGGCGCCACCTGCTGGACAGTGATGGACCTCCTCTGTCATCCAGCAGCATGATATTGTGCAAAATTCAAACACAATCCTCTAAAGGATTGATTGGATTAGACTGGATGATAGATGAGATTCTTCTCTTTTGACACGTGTGCTGTTTTCTCATGCTTCTCTTGTTTCATCTCCCCCTGTCTCTCTCACAGACGCAGTGGATCTGGGTTCCCCGGATGAGCTGATGGATATTTCGGAGGTGGATGAAGGGGTTTGGCCAGGTGGCGCGGGGCCTGACATGACCCCACCCACCATCACTATCAGCAACAGCGTCACAACGTTGAACCTGGGGGCCAAAGCCATGAAAAAGTGTCGGCTTGGCGGGCGGACCAGCAAGGATAAGGACAAGGAGGCGGGCCCTCTAATGCCGGGCCGGGCCGCCAGCGAGAACGCAGAGCTGTCTGTCAAGCGGCTGACGCTCACTTCCAGCCAATCGGTGCCCAAGGCGGGAGCCCTCACCAGCCTGACACGCACTGCCAGCGCCGTTTTCTCACGCTCCTTTGAGCACGTGGCCAGCGGCAACGCCCCTCCCTCAAGCAACCACACCGCCTCCGAAGCCGGCCGCTACTCCTGCAGCCTGCAGGAGGAAGGCTTGGCGTACTTGAGTCCAGCGCCAAACCACACACAGCGCTCCCCCAGCATTAGCGTTCATCTCGGCTCTGACCTTTGAACTCAAGTGTGACTCTTGACTCATCTCTGATCCTGTGACCCCATACCTGTGACCTGGAACTCCAAGCCATGCTAACTGCAGTTGACTGCAAAAGAAACACTCCAGCTGTTTCCCCCTTGTCACTCCATTTTTTTTCATTTTATTTTTTTTTCCCCTCAGTGTCTTTAACTCTCTGTGCTGTGAAATGCCGAGCGCAGTCAGAGGCGTCGAGGACGCCGCTTCCAGCTTTGTCTGACTTTTAGCAGTGCGCTCATGACCTGGACATAACTGTGGTCGTAAACGAGCGCGCTTAAAATTCAAAATCACTAAGAAACTGTGTGGAAAAGTACTTCAAAAGTAATCTAATCTGTATTTGTTGCCCTCTGCATGGCTTTTCCATACATCCATCCTTACTGCCCAGGTTTGTTAAAGGGCACGTGTCGAGTGCGCGAGCATGTCTGTGAGTGTGTGTGCGTGGACTTTATCTGTACGTACAACTGTTTTTAGAAAAAAAGGCTGCTGATTGATGAAGTGAAATAGTCAATTCTCCTAGTTGGAACACTGTTTCTACTACTTTTATAAAAAATAATAATGATGATGATAATAATGGATCCCTTCCCATAGCAATACAAAACTGTTCTATTCAGTGTTTTTTATATTTTGGGCTGTTTACTGAATCTTCCTTCTGTTGACACTTATCAGAAGTTATGCCTGTGCTTTGTTCTTCCTAAAGAGAAACAAAAAAGCTACGACTAAAACATTAATAATCAACCAGTATGATAAGAATCTGGTCTTTGTTTACAATCACACAGTATTCTCATTAAAGATGGAGAAGCAATATTACCCCTGCCCCCACCCCCCTCGCTCCTTCCTGAACTGCTGTGTATTTGATGGCAAAAATTTAAAACGATGACAAAGAGGATTTGGGTTTTTAATGGATGATGGCTGTGTGTGTGCGTGTGTGTGTGTGTGTGTATGTGTGTGTGATTTAAGTATTACATTTTGCACATGGAAGAACAAATGAGTTGTGTTTTTCAGCGCTGGTATTTTCTTATTCACGAGAAAGTTTTGACTCTCAAACATCGTCTTTCCCTGTAAGAGAAAAATGTTTTGTTGCTCCTTTTTAAAGACTCCAAACCGATTAAAGAATTTGGCACTTCACAGTAAAGTTACGCTGACTCGACCTTAACTGTGGAAGATCGTCTGGGGCAACAGGGCATCTTTCCCATCCTGTGATCCACTCACCATTCCAGCTGTTTGTAGTGCTTTAGTGACGTGTTTCCTGTGTCTCTTCTTGTCGTTCATCACGGCACAAGACATGGTGATATTCTCTTGTACCAGCAAATGAATAAAAACTCCAACCATCAGCTAATTTTGATGTCTTAAATCAAGCTTTCATGCTGCTCGACCCTCAAGCAAACTTGTAGTCTGTTGTCTGTGTACTAGAGCTGAGTGTCTGTAGCGTGGTGGGACAATAATCATGTTTTTCTGTGTGTGGTTTAACAGAATGTGAACGGGTAAGCTATTGTTGTACATCATACTGTTGTACTTAAGACTGGTTATATTGGCCTTTCTACGTCTGAAAATAACTCACTGCTACAACTTCTGGGAATAAAGTGTTTCTATATTTCACTTTTCTGCTCTTGTTTGTTTTTTCTGCTCATCACTAAACATCACATTAATAAAGTCAACTGAAACCTTTTCAGGTTTTTATATAAAGTATGTAAGTACAGGGCTGTGAAAAGTCTGGAGTCACCCCTCATTTCTTATTTATAAAGTGATCTTGAGCAGTAGCTCTCTAGCCATGCAGGGAGAAGGCATGCTGAGGTACACAAGAACTGGACTGAAAATCAGTAGACACTGATGACCCCAAACACACTGGCAGTGCAGTGAAAACATACCTGAATAGAAAAAGACACAACAGAATGCTGTCAGTCATGGATTACTAAAGCAGCGTGGGATCATTTTGACAGCGAGCAGAACAAAAGGCAGCCAACATCCAGAGAAGAGCTTTGAATGTCCTTCAGGAATCCTGAAGACTACTTAATGAAATGACAAGTAAGCTTGCCTCAGAGTGTCTAGGCTGTGTTGAAGAATAAAGGTGCTAGTACAAAATATTGACTTTCGAGCTCTACTTGCCTTAATTACTGCATTTCAATGTATCTTTGGGATTTTGTGCATCTGTTAATAAATAACTGCACCCATTTCCCATTTTTTATAGCAAAACTGCTCCACAGGACAGTATATCAGTTTAAACCACATGTGTGATGTGATTTGCTTTCTATTGAACTTTATGGTTGTCTACATCCACAGTGTTGCTCCAAACTACTGACTCTGGGTGGACCTAATGTTAGTTCAATGGTCTTATAGATTTAATGGAGATGTATAGACTGTGGTTTTAATTTTGGAATAAAGTTTTGGCTTTAATTAAAGCCAAAGAAAATAGGCCTAATCATTAAAATCATCTCATCGAGAACGTGCTATTTCTCAAGTTAAAGTGTGGCAGTGTAGCATGTAAACTCCAGCCAGCCGCCGCTACACGCCCATCCACAAGGAGGCGTCCTATGACAGCTGGAGAAGGAAAGTATTTGGCTCTTCAACGTCACTTCCTTCTCCCTGCCCTTGGAAGCAGCACGAGACTGTCTGTTCGGATCATAACATGGCTAAATTGAGCAAAGAGAGCAAACAGCGGCTGCTGCAGCTGTTCCAGTGCGGCCAGTTTGTCATCCGATGGGGTTTTATTCCAACCGTGCTGTACCTCGGTCAGTATCCGAACAGGAGTAAGGGGTATGCGGCGAGATGATGAGATATTGCCAGCTAATGCTAACCGGTTAGCTCAGCTTGTTAGATTTAACTGTATTTTCTTCTGTCCCGGTGAGGTTGATGTGTTGTATTGGGGCCCTTGTTCAAACAGCGTATCAAACATAACATGATTAAGAAAATGTTTCGAGCCGCAGTTTTATTTAAAAAGACTGAAGTGTCTCTAGTCTATCAGCTATGGCTTTGCTGCAGGTTGTAGAGGACCTAAACGCATCTCTCTGGAGCAGTGCTGGTAAACCACTGTGAATGGCTGCAGAGATTAACTCATGCTATGGATTTGTATGGCTAACTTGTTGTATCAGCAAAGCTAAATGCTTAGGTGTTTTGTTTGTTTTTTTTAACCAGTGCTGATAAAGCAGGTAAAGTGAGTAGGTATGGAGATGTATATGAGCTGCTCCAAACACGTGTTAAATATATTCACATAGGCTGTATATAAAAATAAATGTCTCTTCTGAATTTTATAGCAAAGCCAAAATGGAAGTTATTTGAGCCTGCATTGTTCTTAATGGCCAGCAGGAGGCAGTGATGCTGGTTGTAAAAAGACTTGCAGTTGTATAGAAGTATATGAGAAAATGTCCCTCTGCTCCCGCCCTCTTTGACCTCAGTAAACATGCTTCAAGACTTCATGAGCTTGGTTGTTATTTTCAGGTCATACTGAATACATAAACAAGTTTATTTTGTAAAAAGTGGTCATTAGTAGAGTCAAAAAGGAGGGTTATCCAACCAAATGAGCGCAGTCAAATCCACCGCTAGATGGTAGAAACGCTCAGCCTGAGCTTCATAATGGGCATTTACTTACCAGGGATGTCATGGCGGCTATGTCCATACTTTATATGCAGTCTTTGTGTGTATGCATTTTGTGTCTGCCATTTTATATGACATAAGATTCACCTTTTCTGTGTCAAAGGCCCCCTCAAAAAATATGTATTAGGCAAACTATGGATTTGTAGAGGGGGTGATGCTGCCGATGAGGTCAAAATTGTTAGCCCACCTGTGAAATTTTCCCAAGTTTCGAAATAGTATTGTTTTTATAAAGTAAATTATTATTATTTCTAGACATTAATGATTATTAGTGAGGTCTTTAACTCTAATGGTGCAAGCTTGTGAAATAAAGAAAAAGATGAAGGTTATCTTCCAGTTTACACGCCATATAAAACACATTAGCGAGGGTCTGAACTGTCACTTGAGAAAGCATCATGGCAAAAAGAAAAGAAATCAATTCAGACTTCAGAAAAATAACTGTAAATGTTCACAATGCAGGAGATGGTTATACATAGCTATCGCAGCATTTTCAAGGGTCAAGAACTGGAGTGAGAAGTATCCTCAAGCTATTCAAAGAAAGTCACACAGTACAGAACAAGCCTGGCAGAGGTAGGAAGAAAAACGGTCAAGACTTAGGAAAGAGAAGAAGTGAGAGATGTCTCTAAAGACCCCAGAACAACTCCCTAAACGCTAGTGAGTGACTTGGCTCAGTTGGGAACTGTAGTCTCAAAGACGACAGTCACTAGAACTCTGCACAGGAATGGACTATGAGGTTGCAGACCAAGAAAATATGTGCGAACAACCCAAAAGCCCTCAAGCAGTCAGCAGCCAAACAGGGTCTGAATTTTTAAGGTTAAAGGTCATCTCTTTATCTTCCAAGAAGACCCAAAACATACATCGCTTGTCTGTATGTCAATCAATAAGATTTCAAAATTGCCCAAATAGCAAGTTTACTGATATTGATATATCCGGTACAGGCCAGTATTGGCTCTTATTTGTTGCCCACTCGCAAACATGATAAAAGTACTCAAGATTGTCCGTTGAATGCCAGCGGCGGAACCCTAAAATACTTGAAGTTTTTAGAAAAAGGGAAGGATGATGGTTTATCATGGCATTTCCCACACATAGAGTTGATTAGATGGCCTGCCCAAGTAAATTAACAGACCCCTGGTATATTTTCTGACTCCTTTTTATGTATATATTTTTTAAATTTTTATTCTTTTGATTTTGTGGACAGTCCCTTCACTCTTATTTTGAAAGTTAAGTTTATGCTAACCTGCTAGGATTCCCACGTTGTGCCCCCACCTCCGCCACAAATGCATATAAGTCTGTGGGCAGCACTTTGCTGACTATGTGACTTCCCTTTAATCCCATAATGATGTAAACTGTGACCTTGCGTGCCTTACGGGTAACACGTCCCCGTGGTATTAGATTCAAAACAGTTTTTCTTTAGACATTTCTGTGGTCCTGAAATAGCTGGCTGTGGTTGGAAGGAGTGTTGGGGAAGACCTATGCATCACTGTATTTGGGAGCTTTGATGGGGAAGTTGAAACTTTTGCATGGCTGTGGTTTGGATTATGTGGGGGAAGTTGAGACTTGTGCATGTGTGACCACACGGTTAATGGACTTGCTCGCCTTAAGAGATTCCTCTCAGCATATTGGAAACACCAACAGTGATGTCATACTTTCTAATTTCCCTCCTGCTGAGCCTTTTCTGCATGTGCGTCTCCCTTGCAACTCATTTACTTGAGGGGAGAATAGTCTTAAATTAAATACGTGCTGCTGTTGGGTTACCACCATTTTCTATATATTTCAGGCAATTAGTTTGTCGGTCATGAAGTACTTTTAAAAAATTTTTTACTGAATATTACCGATATAGAACTGAAACAACTAGTTTATTAAATGATGAATGTTTTCACGCCATGGCTATACCACATATATTGTGTCAGATAATATCACACAAGAGCAAAAGCTGTGCATCAGCCTCTAATGACGATTTGGTGCCTAAACATGGGGCTACTTCAACAGCCTCCAACTCTTTGCAAAAGATGCAAGAAAACTGTTTCTGCTAAAGGTGCAAGTGGCAAACCTGTTTCACCACTTGAGGCAAAACATAGTCGATATGTACTACGAGGCTACATAGGAGATACTGGCAGCTGGTGATGTACCACCCAAATTTAAGACCATTTACAGCACTGCTGGAGCAATCACTAGTGAAGTTACACATGACAGGAAGAGCAAGTGGTGTTGTGAAACACACTGAAGTAGTTCCAAGGTGGAAAAGCAAGACTTTACAGTGGGGGAAATAATGCCTGAATCTGGGGATGGTGTTCTTTGCTTCATACTCAACATTTTTCTTCCTCCAAACACGGCAGGTCGAGTTGACGACCACACCACTTTCTCCTAAACCTTCTCTGAATAATTTAGATGTTTGCTGGCAAACCTTAGACTGACCTGTAGATGTGCCTTCTTGACGCCAGGAGCATCTGTAAATGATTGGCTGTTTGCCTGTGTGGCATACAGAACACATTCTGTGGGAGCCCAAATTCTGGATGGGTTGTAGGGGATCAACATCATAGGCTGCTTTTGTGCTTACATTTAACTTATGCTGTGTCACTGCTGTTGCACCATAATACTGCTGTGGATGCTATCGGCACCTTCTTTTAATAAATTCACACTTCAGATTAGGAAGTGTGTCATCAGTAACAGCAGCTTGTTTGGAAATGGCTATCATTTACTTCCACTTGTGATTGCTGCTGCCTGCAAGCAGTGCAAAAAAATTTTTTTATTTCTTTTCTACATTTCAGAGATCTTGTTACGGAAAACTTTCTTGAAATATTGTGATGTAATTTGAAGGCTACGTGGCCCATCCCTGTTTCACACATGAACGAGTACTTACCTGCACTGAGCTCACAGCAGGACACTCTGGATCAGAAACATTGGTTAAGGCGAAGGTGCTGAAGGGGTCGAAGCATACAGGAGCTGTAAAGTTGGTGACGATTTCACCGGACAACTACGTGTTCTGTTATCACATGGAAACAATCAGGGATCACTCTGACTTTGCACTGGATAGATTCTGATACACCTGTATGTAATTAAACTTAAACACAGTGATCACCTGACGGGTCTAAACAAAACGGGCAAAGAAATCATGTTTTACCCTTGATATTAGGAGAGTGGTAACAGGAGGCCATTTTTCGCCTTCCGGGATCCTCTTATCTTTTTCTTGAGAATTTCTTTCATCAGGCTCGACTTCTTCCTTGACCTTAAATGAAGGCAGAAGTATTGATATCAGGGGAGATGAATGTGTAGTCTTCTGCTGCTTGTGGACTGATCTGATGGAGTGATGTAAGCTAGTTTAATGAAAGCAGGTTGTTTTGCTGGGTCTGTTTGCATTCTGCTGACACACTGTAATCACTGAAGTAGCGAATGATTTGCTTCATCAGTTCTCGAGAAGACATAGTATTTTTACTCACTGTGGCTTGCAACTAGTTATAACCCACAATGTGAGTAAAACCGGGGCTCAGATTCATATCTCCAAATTTGAGGGACCACCCCCAAAAAATGCTTTCAATAAGGGGGATTTATGTTTAGATTTTAGGGGGGGATAGTACTTGCGAGCTTAACTACAGGTTTTACATTGTTCTGTTTGTAATTCAGAGTGCATTGGTGATCTTTTTCAAACCCATCTTTGCCACCATCTAAATAAGCCACATCATTCTTTTCTCATCTTTAAAGTTTCGGTATATTCCCTTTTCCTCTGTCATGTGTGCACCAGCGCTTCAGCACTAATCGAGCCAGTCATTTGACCGTTAAGATTCAAGTTAAGGCATAACTCCCTCACGTGGTGAAAATAAACCTAAATGGTATGGAGCTGAGCAGTAGAATAGTGCACTTTACATGAGTTATTTACATATTATAAAGTGTACAAAAGGAGGTATATTCAAGGGGTACAATGTGGTTTTGGGTGGGAAAAATATTGCACACGAGGGCTGCACTGAAATTCAAGACTGTTAATTGGTGTCTTGTACATTTGAGTGTGCTTTACAAAAATCGCCTCGTAATTCTTATTTATGGTTTTGACTTACAGGTTTCAAACGAGGAGCAGATCCAGGGATGCCTGAACCTACTTTCTTAAGGTAAGATGAATCAGTCTGAGATGTGTGTAATAAAATGAAGCGGTCCACTTCTAGATCAAAAGTCAAATAATAAAACGGTTGGGGGGGGCGAGCTCCCGACCAACAATGCTTATGCCCAGTCTCATAAAATAGGATCATTATAGGGATTATTCATGTACACGTAGACCATGACTGTCCCCGATAAAGATGAAAAATACGCTATATGTGAAACACAGTTCATTCTGTATTTAAGTAAAACTACCCAGTTAACAAAGCTGAATGATAGCTTGAAGAAAAAAGGATGCGTAATGTCCAGATACCTGGCTTGGAGTACTGATGTGAGGCTATTTTTAGTCCTGTGGGAATCTCTTATCTTTTTTCTCTTTTCTTTCTTTCTTTTTTTTTTTTATTAATTTTTTTTTTATAAAGACTCTATTGCGTCATGTTTGGCTTGTCTGTTATCTCAGTATAGATTAAAAAAAGAAAGAAAAAAAGTAACTTATATTTACCAGAAACTGAGGCTACGTCCACACGTACACGGGTATTTTTGAAAACGCAGATTTTTCTATGCGTTTGGGCCTTTCGTCCACACGTAAACGGCGCTTTGGGTCACTGAAAACTGAGATTTTTTTTAAAAACTCCTGCCAGGGTGGAGATTTTCGAAAACTCAGTTTTTGCGTTTAGGTGTGGACGAGGGAAACGGAGATTTACTCACCCAACGTCAAAAGTGCGCCGTTTTTGACGTCATGCTGTGCGCCACGTTGTTGTTTACATGAGATGAATTTCTACAATGGCTATAGACAAAATACTGTTGCTGTTAATATTACTATCTGCAGTTTATACACGCTTATAGACAGTTACTGTCCCTCCATTTAGAAAGACAAAGGCGTCAGAGTGAACTTTGCACGTGGCTTCTGCATTCAACACAGAGGCTGTCACAACCCAAATCCCGAGATGTCGGTTTTGAATATATTAACTTTTAAGTATGCTGTATGCATTTTGTCCATTCCTAAGTTGTGAGTCTACATAACAGCCAAAATACTGTCTTTAGTTATTAACATTTGAAATGATGAAGGCACTTGAAAAGTAACACAAAATTAGCTGTCTTTCGGAAGTACTTAAGGTTTTGTGAGTGCACAAAACCCTGTTTACTCTTTCCCTCCCAGGCTTCTAGACTTCTGATCGGCCAACATTTCGTTTGTAGCGTTTACATGTAGAGAGAGATATTTTCTCAAAACTGCACGTGTGGACAGGATTTTTTTTAAAAACGAAAAATATCAGTTTTCAAAAATACCCGTGTACGTGTGGATGTCGCCTGTATGCCGTCTATACACGATGAGCATGCATTATTATTACATACTCAATTTTTATTCATTTTCTCCTTTATTTTATTTCACTTTATTTTTCTCTGTCTTCCTTGTTTAAAATACTTTTGGAAAAGCAATAAATAAATCTTTGGAAAAACAACAGAATCCAATCTGGAAAACTACAGAAACAAAACCAAAATTAAAACAAAGGAAAATCACTTAAAATAAGAAAGATTCTAATAAGTCGGGAACCAAGAAACCCTCTAATTGGCCTTTAATCTGAAACATTTAAATCACAGATGACATCCGTGTTTGAGGGTTTTTTTTCTTACTGACTCTTTACTTACTGTATCCCCAGTGCTGTGCAGTGGCCTTCATTGAGAAGTTGGATGGCCAGTCTCTGAACCTGAGCTCTGAGGAGTTTGAGCTTTACATGTCGGGCCAGGGGTCCCCACACTGGCCACTCACCTCCGGAGCCTCCTCCTCCTCTCAGTCAGGTCCACAAATCACTGGATCTGCTGACGGGGCTCGGAGAAAGGCAGGAGCATGTCATCGAAGGCTCACCAGCTGGAGAGTGACCTCATTGACTGGACTGATGAAGTGGAGCAGAAAGTGCAGAGCGTTCTGGAGAGGTTTCCACCGGAGATGCAAAACCCTCCTGCACCCACAGCGAGCGGGACTGAAGCAGCTTCATCAGCAATTGACTCTGATAATGTTGAGAATGAGCTCCTGCCACCACCACTACAGCCACAAGTGTTTGCTGGT
>VUQG01040238.1:0-10523 GCA_015106755.1 Etia nguti
AGTTCCATATGATTATTAACAGACAAAAAGAAAACATATTACTGATACAGAAATAGTTTTCTATACGAGATCACTGCAAAAAGTGCAGCCTTACCTAATGACCACTCTCCTGTTACTCATTTTATATAAAGATTTAAAAATCTAGTTGGTATTGGTATGGCGAGTAGCCTTCAGTAATAGTAATAAATCACACAGCAATAGTACATTCATGTAGTTGTAAAAAGCATGACAATATATTAAGTAATCCAAAGTATTCAGAATACCTTACTCACATTGAGTAACTTAACGGAATATGTTACAAACTACATTTTGGGGCATGTATTCTGTAATCTGTAGTGGAATATATTTTAAAAGTGACCTTCCCAACACTGCATAACAGAGTACAGCACCAAACACACCAGACAGAGTTTACACTCACTCTGTTCAGGTTGAAGCGTGCTTTGAATGAATCGGTAAGAATGACAAAGATATACTTCAGAGTGTGGCTGGAGGAGCTCACAGATTGGTTTTGCCCAAGGCTTTTAAATCACTAAAACCCACCACAAAAAGTCTGACTTAGACGGTGTAGATTTGTCTTCTTCTTTTGGCGCTCCCTTTAGGGGTCACTACCTCCTTCCTACCCTACCCCTGGCATCCTCTTCTGTCACATCAGCCCTCTGCATGCCCTCCTTTATGACTTCCATAAACCTTCCTGTTTTTCGCTTCCTCCTGTCTGGCAGCTCCATTTTTAATATCATTGGCTTAGTATATCCACTATTCCTGCTCTGCACATGTCGAAACCATTTCATCCTTGCTTCTCTAATTTTGTCTTCAAGTTGCTCCACCTGAGCTGTCCCTCTGATAGCACAACCCTCTGATATCATGATTTCTAATCTTGTCCCTGCTGGCCCCTTCAGCTTTGTCTTGTGTCTTTTTATTAGAGCCAACGTCTCAAAACCATACATCATAGCAGCTCACTACCATCTTGTAGACCTTTACTTTCACTCTTGCTGTTATCTTCCTGTCATAAATCATTTCTGACAATTGTCTCCACCAGCTCCACCCTGCCTGCACTCTCATCTTCACTTCTCTGTCGCACCGTCTGTTGCTTTGGGTGGCTAACCCCAGGTATTTAAACTCATCCACCTCCACTACCCCTTCACCATTCACACTGTCACTTACTTTCTTAACATAGCTTTAACAACTCTTTCTTCATGGTATGGCTCATCCACTTTATCCCTCTGTAGTTATTACAGATCTGCCCAGCACCCTTGTTCTTGCAAACCTAGTACCAGTACACACACAGTACACATTCATTATACACACACACATACTCCATTTCAATCCTCTTGCTTTCCAGGAGTGTTAAAAGTTCATTAACCTCTCACCTAGACATCTCCATACCTCCACAAGTATGTCATCTAAACTAACTACCTGTGCATTCTTCATTGTCTTTATAACTGTCCTCACTTATTTATTCTCTACACTACCTCATTCACTACCTTTACTCCATCCATCCTCATTCTCCTCTCTCATTTTCTTCATTTATCCCATCCTCAAAGTACTCCTTCCACCTCCTCAGCACACTCTCTTCACTCACTAGTGCATTTCCTTATCTATCATAACCTGCTGCACATCCTTTCTACCTTGAGCTAGCTTTCAGTCCTTTCCTCCTTCCTTAGGTCCTTCCAGGCTCACATAAGCCTTTCCTTTGCCTTTGCTACCTCTTTTGTCACACACCTAGCCTCCCACTACTCCTTTCTACGTTCATCTCCCTTTTCTTTCAAATACTTTCCTACACTTCTTCATTCCAACACAAAGTCCTCTTTGTGTTCTTTCCTCTGTCCAGACAACAAGCCAAATACCATTTTTCCTCACGGTGTCAGCTATAAATCTGTAGATTTGTGGTTTGCATTAATAATATTCTGTTTTGAACACACACAATTGTAAGTGGTCTTTATCCTACAAGTTGTTATTTTGAACTCAGTGTATATGCAATAGTTTGTATATAATACCCAACCTGAGAGTGGTGGACAGAGATGCCTGATTAGAGCTTTGATCTTTGATGTGTGGTGTGAGTGTAGCCATCTGCATTTAGTTTTCCTGAACAATAATCATCACACGATCAAGAAAATATTGAGGAAAAAAAGAAAACATAAAATATTTTACAACATTTTCCTACTATATTACTAAACCGATTCATGAAATACCCTCCACAGTTGTAGAGGTGTGTCATTTTCTAAACCCTCACAGTTCCTATCATCAAGTTTATTCCAGTAAAATATGAGGGCATGCTGACTTTTTGGGCTCCAAGAATACTCACACACACCCTATCTGTCCAAATTCATTTGGCACAAAGAAATGCTTTCTTCAGGCCAGGTGCCTTGTTGTTTGAGCAAATGTAAAGCTGTTTTGTCAGACAAAAAAAGATGATGCACACATAAAAAAAGATTTGCTACCAGTGACAGCGCTTGAACTGTAGAAGACTTGTGTCTGCTTTGTGTCTGTTCTGGTTTGACTGATGTGACAAACAGTTAGATGACAGTTACATGGCTGCAGACATAATCAAAAGGAAAACTGTATGTTTTGTGAGTGTTTTTTGTTAATTGGTTAATAAAATACAAATAAGATACTCACCACATTGGATTTTGAACCAACACAAGGAGATGAACCCTGTGTGGGTACTCTGGCTTCCTCTCATTGTCCAGAGGCATGAATATTAGGTTATTTGGGGATTTAAACAAAAAATAAAAGAAAACACACAAAAAAAGCCATAGATAGACTGCTAGTCTATTATTCCTTTCTCCCTCACTGACGGATGATACACTGCTGCACCTCTGTCCCATTTTCCTAGTAAAATATTTTTAAAAATGATAGATGGCGCAAGACTTTTACACAACACTGTATAAATACAGTAAATACAATGAATGACCAATTTAGACAATAAAGGATGGCGGAACAACTTCTCATTAATTGTACAAGGATATGGAACAAGATAGTGTCCTTGAGAACATGTCCATATCTGTCTCTGTTGGTAACTGTAATTTCACCAGTACACTTCGCCTTAGATAACAAGTGTTGTAAAACTCTTTATTTGCCAGTCTGTACATGTTCGTGTTTTAGTTCTGCATGTCTGTTGAGTGTGTGTGTGTGTGTGTAGTTACAGTGGTAGACCACTGAATGGAAAGATGGATTATTGATCCTCAGCTCCCACCAAGCGTTGAAATAAGAAAGCCAAAAGCTCCATCTTCACTGAGCCTGAACACAAATACCATTAAAACAGCCGAGGTACAGATTCTGTAAACCCAGATTTATTTATTTTTTATTCTTTCAGCAATTTGTGATTCTTTCCTGAAGTAATATATAAAGGAAGGGGCAAATAAAGGAGAAAGATGTCAGAAGTAAAGTTTTAAATGTCAGCAATGTCAAATTCAGTGCTCCAGTATAACATTCACCCTAATCAGGTAACATAAGAAAGCTTTATAGCTCTTGAGTAGCTGTTTAAAAAAAAAAAAATAATAATAATAATCCTTTACTAAATATTGAATTTCACTGCCCTTTCTACCTCTTAATTTGTATTTCTCTACCTGTCTCATTACCTTTCCCACTAGCCGCAGCTCATACTTTTCTCATATTCCCTAGGTGCAGAAACAGCAAACTTTGCAATTTCATTTTGCTTGTGGCCACCTCTCCATGTCCATCCCCTCCTCTCTGCAGCCATGCATGAATTCATTTTTGGGTTTCAATCTTTTACATTTGATTTATTTCCTTTTTTTTTTTTTCGTCTCTACATTATGCATCTACTTGCCTTTCTTCCTTTCCACTATACCTTTCCCCCAACATTCACATATCCTTCCCTCCTGTCAACAAATCTATTTTTCGTTACTGGAAACCCTAATTTGTCATCAATCTGTTCATCCACTGTTGGTCTGCAAAGCACCCAAGCATCCAGTCCTTATCTCCTTTCCTTTGTTTTACTCCATCCTCCTTTGCTTCCAATGAATCTGGGGGCTATTCTTTCTCACATCTCACTTTTCAACCTTTCCAAAACTTTTATTTGCTAAGAAAAAAACAGCTTATTAGCATACTCAAATAAACCCAAAGCCAACCTTTTGCAAAAGTAAACACTCATTAACTTATCAACAGTAACAGCACAGGCGCGCTGTTACTGTTATTTGATAAAGTAGTGCCTTCTCGGCCGTACGAATGATAAGAAATGTTCTAACTGAATGTTTTAAAGAAGAGTTGGTGTCCAATAAAGAGGTTGGAGACTGTTTTTTTTGTTTGTTTGTTTTTCTCTCTGTATTTTGGATAAAGTGAAGTGATGACTATTCTGTCTTTCAGCCTCAGTTTCACTAACAGAGGTGGCAAACCAAGCAATGACTGGCCTTGTTGTGTAAACACATCAATTTCCTCTGAATGTAACCACCGACCAGGAGCTCCAAGCAATGTATTACTTATGAAAAGATTACACTAATCTAATGGAAGCCAAAGGATTTCCTTAAAGTAATTACATTTTGCAGATGCAAAAGCAGTTGTTCACTATTTATTCATGAAGGTTTAGGTTCAGCTGAAAAAGACTTTCATTTGAAGTACATATTCAAAGACAATCTTTAACATATATTACTAGTTTTTCAAATGCTTTGTGCAATGATTCTGTTTATATCAGTTTTTTTGCTACTTCAAATCTTTAACCCTGACTCCAAATGGGAATTAATTGTAAAGGGATAACGATTCTGCATGAAGCAAGAGGAAGCACATGCCAGGCCTGGATTTGTAAGCTGTTTTGTAGCTTAAGACAATTTTTATAGTAAAGTATAATAAAATATTATTCCTTTAAATTTAATAGATATAGTTTTATCCATTGTCATGAATACCATCAACTCCTCATCCTTTCGCTACACTAAACTCCTACAATGTTGCAGTACAAACTACAACATTGTAGTTGTGCTTGAGTGACTGTTTTTATGTCTCCCTATTCCCCTGTAATTCCTGAGAAAGAACACAATTATCACCACTAAGAAACAACAACCCTGTTATCTGACGTCACAGAAGGAAAAACTGACCATTCGTATTAAAAACAGTTTTTAAAAAGTCAGTTATTCCTTGGTTGTTTCATTGTATACTTTCAGATAACCTTGGCTTTATTGTTAAAGAATGGAAACTCAGCATGTTTGTTCAGTGCTGCTCAGAATGCATGTGACAACAGTAACAGAACTTTATTGCATCAGCAATAACAGAGTATGCCAAAATATTTTGTCTCTGCTCTTTACATAAACAGGAGATAACCAAATCCCTCATCTATTTCTATTCCATACTTAAAGTGTGAAAAGCAAAATCTATGAAAAATGTCCATAAAGATCATATTGGGTTTGGATTTTGTTTTCTTTTTTCCACATTTTTTTCTTTAAAGACAGCATCTACTTTAGCTGGCATTTGCTCCACATTGTGATGATCCATTGTAACAGCAGTCTGGCGAGGAAGGAGCGGCTAGCAGGTCCAGCGGGCATGTGGTGTGGACGTTAGCTGGATAACTCGAAGCCAGTCAGTTAAATCAAACAACAGACCTTTATTCGTTGTCAGCAACATAAGACCATACAAGCCAGGTCTCCACGGCTCTACTCGGTCTGTACATACATGTGCGGGGACCGGTAGTCACCGGCGCCAGCCCGTTACAACCGTAAGGTTTCTCTGAACAGCTACGCGAGCAGCATGTAATGGCCGCCGCTATACTGACACACCCACTAGAAGACTCCCCCAACCACTACAATAGTAGGGCACCCCCCCTAGTGGTGCTATAACACAATAAGGGTTGTTACAACGTGTTGGTATGTGGAATTAAGATGAGTGTTCCTCGGGCGCCACTACATAAGGTGCATTTGCATTCGCCCGTAACAACAGGGCATGTTAAAGTTGCTGTGAGTTCCCAGTTACCTATTAAAGGGGTTTCAATTATTCTGGGAAATGAATTGGGTGGTGGGAACGTTTTTCCACCGCCTGAAGTGGTTGAAACGCCTGTTGCTTCTGCCGCTAGTGCTGCCACGCCTATATCACGTGTTTTTCCTGTCTGTGCCATTACTTGTGCGCAGTCGTGCAAATTTGATGATGTTATCGATGTCGCTGACAAATTTATGGCTAAGCTAGACGGGGAAAAGTTTTCCAGCAGTAGGAGTGACAGAATAGAAAGTGCCCATGATGTGACAACACTGATGCCAGAGCTAATTTTAAAGTTAAGCAGGGATGCATTAATAACTGCTCAGCAAAATGACTTGTCACTGACTCCCTGCTTTTCATCTGCAGTCACGAATGCAGGAAGGAAATCCCCCACCCCTTTAATATGTCCGGGATGGAGTTCTTATGAGGAGATGGTCCCCGGACCAGAGTGGTTTACACGATGTTACGCAGGTGGTGGTGCCGAAACCACGCCGATGGCAGGAGCCCAGTTTAGCGCATGATGCCAGCATGGTTGGACACCTTGGGGTGAACAAAACTTATCACCGGGTGTTGCACAATTTCTTTTGGCCAGGTCTAAAGACTGATGTGATGGCATATTGCCGTTCATGTACCACATGTCAGCTGGCGGGGAAACCTAATAAACCAAACCCGCCTGCTATTCTATTCCAGTAATAGGGGAGCCGTTTGAAAAAGTAATATTGGATTGTGTGGGTCCACTCCCGAAGACTAAATCCAGACACCAATACATATTTACAGTGATGTGTTCAGCAACAAGATTCCCAGAAGCAATTCCACTACATACGCTAAAAGAAAAAACAGTAATAAAGGCACTAATTAATTTTTTCTCTACCTTTGGTCTCCCAAAAATTATTCAAACTGACCAAGGAACCAGTTTGACATCAAAGATGTTTGCACAGGTTGTTGATGAGTTGCAGGTTAAACATGTAAATCAAGTCCATACTACCCGGAGAGTCAGAGTGCCTTGGAAAGATTTCATCAAACCCTCAAAACTATGCTGTGCAAGTTCTGCTTGGAGTCCAGTAGAGAATGGGATGAGGGTTTGCCATTATTGCTGTTTGCCGTTAGGGAGGCCACTCAGGAATCCTTGGGGTTTAGTCCCACGGATCTGGTGTTTGGACATGTGGTCCATGGCCCTCTCCGGCTTCTGAAGGAGAAATGGTTGTCAGAAACTTCTGAAACTCAACATAATGTACTTGATTATGTTACCAGACTCCGGGAAAGACTCCACTTTGAATGTCAGTTAGCTCGGGATAATCTGACGCATGCGCAGACTAAGATGAAGGCTCGTTATGATATAAAAGCTGTTCGCAGAAGTCTCCAGCCGGGACAGAAAGTGTTTATGTTGCTACCTGTTGTAGTTGTCCAGCTTGCTAGCCCAGTTCGCTGGCCCATACGTGATAGAACGGAAACTTAGTGACAACAATTATGTGATCCAAAGCCCAGACCGAGAGAGAAAGTCTAGGGTATCCCACATTAATATGTTGAAATCGTATCACTCGAGAAACCCCTTGGTAGAGCCATCTCCAGTGTGCACCGCTAGTGTCACTTCTCCTTTTGAACCCTCTGATGACGGACTGCTCGAGAAAAGTGACGCGCTGGGTAGCGGCCGGTTGCAAAATCTTTAGATCTTAAATGATCTAGAGACATTCTTGGCCCACTTATCTGAGCCCACTTGAGCTGACATCATTGATCTGATAGAGAGCAACTTATCGCTTTTCTCTGACCACCCTCGCCAAACTGCAGTCCTGTACCACAACATCGATGTGGAGGGACATAAACCAATTAAACAACATGCTTACCGAGTGAAGCCAGTAAAAAGGATGATAATGCAGATAGAAGTCAACTATCTCTACGAACATGGTTTAGTTGTTCCGAGTACCAGCGCATTTGTAATGATTATAGGAAATTTAATGCTGTTACCAAACCTGACTCTTTTCCTTTTCCAAGAATGGGAGACTGTATTGACAGGGTGGGATCGGCCACTTTTGTAACTAAACTTGATCTATTAAAAGGCTGTTGGCAAGTCCCATTAACTCCTCGAGCATCTGAAATATCTGCTTTTGTCACTCCGGATCATTTTCTCCAGTACACAGTTATGCCGTTTGGGTTGCATAATGCACCTGCTATATTTCAGTGCCTTATGGCCAAGGTACTGGCCGGCGTGAATAACTGTGATGTCTGACCATTTAAAAACACTCTCTCTTGTTTTCAGCCGTTTCAAGGAAGCCTTGCTTACTTTAAACCCTGCTAAATGTCAATTTGGTAAAACTACGATCACATAGCTCCAAAAACAGGTGGGTCAGGGACAGGTACGGTGGCTGAAAAAATACAATATTACGGTCCCACAAACAAAGAGAGCGCTGTGCCAATTTCTGGGAATGTGTGGCTATTACAGGGGTTTTGGTAGGAACTTCTCAAATGTTGCCGTTCCTCTCACCAATTTGATCAGCCCGGTAAAACCATTTGTGTGGATGCCTGCTTGTCCAACGGCTTTCGAGTCTACGAAGTCATTGCTGTGTAGTTCCCCTGTTTTTACGGCACCCAATTTCACACCCCCATTTAAACTAGAGGTTGACGCTAGTGCCTTCAGTGCAGGAGCTGTCTTCTTGCAGGAGGACCATCATGGTGTGGCCCGATTTGCTATATTTCCAAAAAGTTCAACAAACATCAGATGAACTATAGCATTACTGAAAAAGAAGCCCTTGCGTTGTTGTTGGCCCTACAGTATTTCGAGGTGTATATGGGATCCAGCTCTGTACCTATTCAAGTATTCACTGATCATAACCCTTTAGTGTTTCTCTCCCAGATGCAAAGCTCAATTCAGAGACTTATTCAATTCAATTCAATTTTATTTATATAGCGCCAAATCACAACAACAGTCGCCTCAAGGCGCTTTATATTGTACAGTAGATCCTACAATAATAGATACAGAGAAAAACCCAACAATCATATGACCCCCTATGAGCAAGCACTTTGGCGACAGTGGGAAGGCTTATGCATTGGTCCCTTCTTTTGCAGGATTTTAAACTGCAAATTAAGCATAAGAGAGGCACGGAAAATGTCATCTGTGATGCCCTGTTGAGAGCAATATGTTAGTGTGGAATTAAACAATAAGAGGCTTGTTTAATTCTTATGGAAGGGGCTGTTACGAACAGGTAGTTTATGTGTTTGTTTTGTGCAAATAATGTACCGTGGGCTTATGTTAACTCAGATGTCCACGGGCCCGGCTGCGATTAGTGCACGGATATACGGCTCCGGAGTGAGTGGTTCCAGGTGGGGGACCTGTCCATTAAATGAAGTCTGGAGCACTGCTGGTGAGAGATTTTCTTGCACTTCTTCCAACATCCAAGCAGTATGCCTGTGACAGTCACTCTGTGACAGTTAAGTAAGTGGAGTGGGCATGGGCGTAACTTTGTGCTGAACATTGGGGGGGTCAAGATCTCTGTCTAAATAAATACATTTGTTTTAAACGCCAGAGGACCACTGGCATTTTTGCTTGTCGGCTCTCCACTGCTGTATTCAGAATCAGAATACTTTAATAATCCCTAAGGAAATTATTGCCAGATGGCAAAAATACCACATGGTGACTCTGCTTATGTATATATATATTCAATCATTTACATCATTGTATTGACACCAATAAACTATACCAACAACTATACCTACATGACCTTGTAGAGCTAAACCTTGCCAAGCTAAGTATTTGATGGAACCTACAATCTTCAATAATTCATGCCTTGCTTCGTCTTGTTGTCTAGTAACAGCTGAAGAAAGCTGTGAAGCTACAGTGTTCCCATTTTGAGCATAGATGTTCATGGCATGGATATGTAACTGACTTTTTGCAAGTCCTGAAAACCTGAAGAGAGCTTTTTTCCGATTTCTAAAGCCTACACTGACAAAGGCAGGGTCACACTTGCTTGCAAATGTTGACTGATATGAATAAACTTTGGCACAGTGAAAACACAGCAACCCTTGTAAAGTGGCACTGTAATGCAACCAAGGAAAAGTTGTGAACCATTTTTGTTGAAAAGACAACACACATTTAGCTCACTTCTGCACTACTATAAACTTAGGATCAGGCTGTGCAGGCTTTGTGCAGATAATGATGTCTGAAACATCAAATCCGGCTCTGTCCCTGTCATCTGTGTGTGACTGGTTCCTGAAATGGGGCTCAAATCTCTGTGGTAAACATGACAAGAAAACTTGTCACTCTCTGAATTAACTATATATTAAATGATTGTATTACACATATTAACAACATTATTGACATTGTTAACCCTCTGGGGTCCAGGGTATAATTGGCCATTTTTGACTACTTTTGATTTGACCTCTATATTCCACCTTTAGAAACTGTTTATCTTGCCTTGTTTGGTATCACTCTTTTCAGCACAACCTCACATATCTGAATTTTGAGTTATTTTTTCATTTGACATACTGTATTAGCAAAATTGATCTAAATTCAGACAAAAAACATAAAATCCGAGTAGAAAAAAGTTATATTTTTTACTGTAAAAACCACAAACATGTTTAACGAATCATTTTCATAACTGGAAATGCAAATAGAAATT
>VUQG01040254.1:0-14646 GCA_015106755.1 Etia nguti
GCAGTTTTGCAGTAAAAGCTGCTAAAATAGGTTAATGTGTGACGTTTGTTACACATTAACCTAAAAGACGGATAATGCCTACTTACAAGTCACAGTCACATTGACATAAGAAATAATAGTTGTGTCCAGATGTGTTGCTGTACAGATGTACTGTCCAGAATCTTCTGTTGTCACATTCTGGATGGCAAGTTTGGCTGATCCAGTGTCATTGTGCAGGTTTGTGACAGAACCAAGTTTAGACCACACAATCAGAGATGAAGGGAAACTTTCAACACTGCAGGTCAGATTCAGATCGTCTCCCTCTTTAGCAGTTGGAATGCCAGTAATTTGAACTTTTTTCATATCTATGAGACAAAAAATATAAATTACACAATCATGTAGTTTCCCTAACTTTCTGACTTTCTTGCAAGAATGCAGCTGACACTGCAAAACTCAATAGATTTCAGAGAAAAGAAGAAAAAAAAAAAAGCTAGTTTGATACTATAAAAGTACTCACAGTTCACATTCAAACCCGAAGTCTCTTCTTTCATTATGTTGCCAATGAAGCGTACTTTACAGGTCACATTGGTGTTGTGGTTTTCAGATGAAGGGTTAAAGGTCAAAGTTGACACATGTCTTTGTGTGAAAGCTGTCAGACTCTCAGTCTTAAAAGCAGTCCTGTTTCTTTGAATGTGAGATTCAGTCCCTCGTGCTCCTCTCCATGTCCAGGTGATTTCAGGAACAGATCCAGAGCAGAGACCAGGAGCAGTGCAGGTCAGTGTGGCCTGCTGTCCCTCTGTCAGTGTGGGAATCATTACTGTGGGCTTCTGTTTAAGACCTAATAGAAGTACTGGGCATTAGTGGAATCAAATTTAGGCTTGATGAACAGAATATTTTGCTGGCCACTAGTTGGAACTGCTGCAGTTCCTACTAGATCAACCAGTTCCCGAAATGAATTAATACTTAATTTAAGATTATAAAAATACTAAATATGAGGTTTTACAAGACTGAGTAGCTAAAATCAGCATTATTCTTCTTGGAATAGCTTTTCATACCTTTAACAGAGACAGTTACTCTAGGAATGAATGTGAATCCATCTTGTTGTCCATTCACTTCACCAGTAACTCTGAGCTGATATGATCCAGAATCAGACTCTTTGAGATCATTAATGATGACGCTGCAGTTGTTCTGACTCACATCCGGCTCCAAACGTGACACTCGTCCTTCAAACCCAGACTGAGCTTTTTTGTCTGTGTTTTTGTTGCTGTGAAATATTATGTCAGGATCGCTACAACTGTGTTTAGATGCTTCACATTTATACCAAATTGTGTGTTTGGGTGTAAACTCATCAGCAGTAGTGAAAGAACACGGGATCACAACACAGAGTCCAGCCTCTGCTGTTAGTTCTTGCTCACTGAGAGTCACACAGTATCTTCCAGCACAGTGTTGTCGTCCCCAGGCTGAGGCACAAACAGGAAGATACAGATAGTGACAGAGAATATTTAGTTTATAGCAATAAATATGATTTTTAATAAATATACTGCAATAGCTTTCCTGTTTTACATATGTTGCTTGTTTGTGTGTAGTATATACAACAATCAGAATTTTACATATTTCTTAGCCTATAGTAAGTTTTGTTACAAAGATTTATATAAAATGGCATAAAGGTCAACAGATAACAGTAACACTACTAACTTATGATAAATTCTTGGTAGAATAAATAATGATTTGTATGTTAGAAAAACAGTTTCACTTGCAAATATATGAAAGAAATATATATGTTGGCTGAATTACAGGTTGATAACAAAGTAGACACAAACCTGTTTCAGCATTGCTGAAAAGCAGAGTTGCCCAGATGAGAACAAACATCCTTGATGCTCGATGCTCAACAGATTCAGTCTCTCTCTCCTTAGAATAACTAATACAGATGATGCCGTAAACATGCAGGAATAAAAACAAAAATCAAAACAAAAATCAAATTCAACAGTTCAGCTCGATTAAACGTGATCAGTTATTTGCTCCCACACCTGTGATTACACCACTACTTTAAAAAGTAGTAATCTTTGTGTCATCCGTCCTGAAACATTACTTGATGAATAAAAATGTTCTTACAGTGCTTTAACGACACTTATACAATAAATGTAAAATACCTGCCATATAACAGGGCAGCATTATATCATTCGTATAATCTATGCATAATGGGCTTTTTATTTTAGCAGAACTGCTATGGATGTAAAAAAAAAATTAAATTAGATTTTCGTTTTTGTATTTAAAAAGATATTTTAAAACACATTAATTTTTTTTCTTACCTGTTTTTTCTTGTTCTTTTCTCTCCTCACTGATGTCTGCTGACTACTTAAATTTAAGTTTCTGTTTTTTGCCTCTCTTTTCTATTTTTTCTGTCTTCTTGTAGCACAATTTCAGGAAGTTTCTCGTCACACCAATGAACTTTACCGACTGGCTTTCTGACCTTTTATAGGGCAATCGCTGCAAAACACAGACATTCAAAATTTCAACCCTAGAGTGTAATTGGAGTGTGTGAAAGGACTTTTTTTTTACTTGTGTGATATTTCAAAATGTTTTATATTTAGGATGTCAATCAATGTCAGTGAAGTATAGATTTTTACATATAGTATGTACAGTATATAAAAAACTATGGGAAAAGCACACATAAGTTTAAAGGAACATTTTTATGAACATTTGTTCTTGATACACACTAGGAATTTTCACAAATACTACACAAATACAGTACTTGCTCCTGTAAGTTGGTAATAATGGTAAGTAAGATAATGTGGGAAAGCATTTATACTTTTTTCAAAGAATAAAGTTCATTTAAGTTAATTCACCATATTGAGCATGTGTATACATTCTACTATGTTGTGCTGTCCTATGGCATGGTACTTGATGGGCTGGCTTCCATTAAGCAACCAAATGTCCGGGGCTGGGTCTGTGACCCAGTGTTTTGAGATTATTTTGTATTTTTGATTTTCTTATGTCAAGTTGGTGATAATAAGTTCTTGTGTTATTATTAGTTAGGATTTAGTTGAGCTTTATTCTGGATTTTGTTTCATCCATGTCTCCCTGGTTATGTGTCATGTTTCCTGTCCAGTCTGTCATGTGTTTCATGTCTGTGTTGTGTCCACGTTGTCAAGCTCTTGTGTTATGTCTACGTCTCTCCATATTTTCTGTGTTATTTTGAAGATTCTAGTGTTTCCATGTTCACTGTGTTTTGTTTTACTTCCCCCTGTGGCATTATGTTCATTTGTGTCAGCCGTGTTTCCCCAGGTGTTTCCACTTCCCTCATTACCCTTCTGCGTCTTTAAGTCCTCTGTCACCTGTTTTTGTTCAGGTTCATGTTCATGTTTAGACTTTTTCTCGTTATGTTTGCATGTTCCTGTTCAGTTCCATCTTCATGTCCCATGTCTTAGGTTTCATAGATAGTCATAGTTTTTCCCAGTTTAGGTTTCAGTTTTGTTTCTCCCTTGTTTTGCCTAACCTTGTTTTCTGTTTTTTGTATCAGCCGCAGTAAAGGCTCACTTTTTGTTTAAACACCAGTTCATTTCTCCCATGTCTGCATTTTGGGTCCGTTTCATAAACATACTGGCCTTCCCCGCCGTGACACCAAATAGATAGATCAAAAAAAATAAAAAAATAAAGGGAGTACACTTATAAGTCAGAATCTAACCAAATTTGAAGGAAAAGTTTAGATCTACTGAAAACAGACAGAGCATTAAAACAACTTCTGTTTACCCTCTTATATTTTTATATATGTTATTTGATCACATTAAGTAATGACAAACATTGTACTACTAAATTAATTTTACCAGAAAAAAAGCCTTACAGTAAAAATAAACACAAATATATGCAATTTAGGTATAATACAAATCTACCACGAGGTCAAAAGAAAACAACATGAAATTATATATTTCAGTATTTCTACCTTGAAAATGTCTATAAAAGTGTTATTTTCTTGCTGGATCACTGCATAGTGATATGTAAAGCTGTGGCAACATCCAACATAGTATTAATTGTTGTTCTAGATTCATACTAGTGTATATTTTCAGAAAATTTAAAATAGTTATTGAACTACACAATCTCTGGGTTTCATCAGCTTACCACTGTTGTTTTGATGTTATGACCACAAGTGTGGGAGTAGCTTGGGGTGAAAAACCTGATTTCTTGAATTCTGGAAGAACACTAAATTTTTGGAATTCTCCGGGTCATTACTGAGTGGGCAGATGCAATAATGTCACTTTACCTTTCACATAACCTGATCTTTGGTGATTAGCTTGGAGAAATTCATGTGGTTCTACAACCTCACATTGAGTCACAGGGAGGCCAGTTTTGATGTCCATTTACGTTACCAAATATCATTCTTTGCCCAATAAAGTTATCTCTCATCTCATCTCATATCACACAGTGTATGTTATATATTTTAACACAAAATGTTAATCAAAGACTAGTTTTTATTCCCTGAAAACTCTTATTATTATCTTGAGAAATTGACATTCCAGACATTCCATTCATTTTAAAAATTTTGTTGTCTTTACACTGTAAAGACTGTACAATAAGAGAAAATATGAGATGTACATGTCATTAAGCTTATTTTTGCATCATTCCAACACCCACAAACATGTACAGCATAATTGGAATGCCATTAAAGGGCTTTCCTACTGCCTCATATCTGCATATATTAAAACAGTAAACAGTGATATTTTTAAAAAGTTCCTTGAGAAAGATTAAGTGCATTAAAGAACTTAAATAATTTTAAAGAAATTAACTTTCTCTCTTAGCATTTCTCCATTTGATTCCCATTCTCTGCAAATACTTCTGCATTGGAAGTATTAGGGTTTTTTTGTTTCTATTTATATTGTGCAATATCTGTACTGTTATTGGAAAGTGTAGCAATATTATTTTTAACATTGTGTAAGGCACTGGTGTGCTCTCTGTCTTTTGCAAAGCTCTTGTTTTGCACTTGAGGTGCAACATTTTAACCTATCCTTAATTTTAACCATTGGTAAATTTTTACCGTGCAACAATTTGTTGTAAGAGAGAGAGAGAGACAGAGAGAGAGAGAGACAGAGAGAGAGAGAGAGGAAGTGACTCATAATACATAATGAGTCATAATACAGCAATATAATTTTCCCGTGATCAGCAACATTATGTGCATCAAAAATAACCTCAGTTGTTTTCACATTTACAATAAAGTTGTTTGTGTCATACAAATAATAATAATTTTTAAAAATACTTTTACTTTTGAGATTAAGAAAATTGAATTATTAGATACAGGTTTTAATCTTGCAGTTTGTGAAACATTTAACATATTGTTAATAGTCAGCTACACATTACAGAAAAATCTCAAGTATGAAAACTAGTGCTCTTGCACTGATATTATGAAAACATATTTAATATTAGACAATAAGCAAATGTTTTTAGTCATTTTAGTTCTTAGTTTGAACCAGCAAACTCTGCAAAACAAATGACAGTGATGATAGAATACTGGCCACCATTAAAAAAACCTCAAACAGAGGAATTTCCTTTTCTTTTTTCTTTTTTTGCAGGACAAAAAAAGACTGCTGCCCCAGTGAAGAAGATGAGTGGATAGATATGTGTGTAAGGTTGCTACCTTCCATCAGTAGATTACATTTAAATGGTCATAAACTGTAACAAAAACTGTTTTTATTAAAAAACAAAAACAAAAACAAAAAAAACTGAACTGAACTTTATTGAACTTAGGATGGTGAACTGTTCTGGAACACGAAACTCTCATCTGAAATGAAACTCTGAAACATTGAGTTGCTGATCTCAGAGTTTATTTTTACACTCAGTTTGATATCATACTTTCTGGAATAGAGCCCAGGAAATTTATCTCAGTGAACTATGCTGAAGGATATCTCACTTCCTAAACGTGATGAGAGGTCAATAGGAAGAAGAAGTGCTTAACAGATATTAAGCAACAATCTCAGGAGAGGAAAACTGAACCCAACGTGAAAAGGTCAACTCAAATTAAATATATATATATATATATATTTAATAAATGCCAGTTTTTACTTTAATGGCATTTATTTCATGGTCCAGGTTTTAAAGGGTTAACAGCTGTAATTAGTTCTTTAGTTATTAGTTCCTCTTCTTGGTAACAGAAACTCTCAGTTGATATGATCCAGTCTGACTTGATGAGGTCACTGATGATGATGATGCTACGGTTCCTCATTTTCAGGTCAGACTCCAGTAGGGAAAATGAATTATTTTATTGTTACTGGAGTAAAATATAGTTTTGGGGTTTTTTGGGAATTTCTATTAGATTTGTACAAAATTTTACTTTTGATATTAAACCATCATCTGTAGTAATAGAACATGGTAAAAAAAAAACCAAAAAAAACACACATACTCCAGACTCAGCTGTTATATGTCTTTTATTTAGAGTGATATTGTATGTGTTCTTTGCACAGAGTGGATCACTCACACTCACACACCTAAAACTACAAAGAGGAAAGAGCTAAAAATGGACAAATGATGTTGAGTTTGTAAAAAAATGTTGATCAAGTAAGACTACTCAGACTGTGTTTGTTGCATTGTTAGACATATATTAGGTTGATAAAGTATGAATAATATGACAGTTCACTGTGAACACAATAAAGATGTAGTACACAAAGTATACATGAGAGAAGTTTATTAAACTAATGCACTGTTCTAAAATTAAAACAAAATTTTCTTTCTCCCTCAGAATTTCCCCACGTCAGCTGCATACAGCCTCTCTGCAAATACTTCTGCATATTTAAGCTGTTTTGTTTCTATTTATATTGTGCAATATCTGTACTGTTATTAGCAATTGTTGTGAAATATTATTTTAACATTGTGTAAAGCACTGCTGTTCTCTCTGAATTGTGCAAACCAAGTGTTTGCAAATGAGGTGCAAGATTTTAACCTAAGAACAGTTAGGTTATGTGTGTGTGTGTGTGTGTGTGTGTGTGTGTGTGTGTGTGTGTGTGTGTGTGTGAGTGAGTGAGTGAGTGAGTGAGTGAATGAGTGAGTGAGTGAGAGAGAGAGAGAGAGAGGCTGTGATCAGAAACATTATGTGTGACAAAAAATAACCTTTAACATATTGCTAATAGTAGTCAGTTACAGATTACAAATGGTAAAGATCTTAAGTATGGAAACTACACTCTTGATGTGCTCTGAAGTTGGTAATAAATGTGAAAATTTACTTTTTGACTGAATGTTGCACAACCTGTGCTAAACAATTTCTGCACTGAGACCTTCAACTAATAAGCATTTTCATCATTATGTAATAAAATGATTATTTTAATCATTTTAATCATTTTTAGTCATTAGTTAAGACTGGCTGATAAGATTGAAGACTGTCCACCTTTAAAAACAGCTTTTTATGATGAATACGTTTGGTGCCATGACAAACAAAGTGTTAATTATGACTGGTGTGGCATTAATCATGACAACTGTCCTTGACCCAGTCTCATTGTGCAGGTTTGTGTTAGAACAATCAGAGATGCAGTGAAACTTTGACCACTGCAGCCATTCTCACCATCGTTCACACTTGTATCGTCATCAGTTGTGATGTGTTTCACATCTATGAAAAAAAAAACTGACAAATTTAGCAATTGCATACCTTCCCTAACTGATTTTTCACATGGACAGAAAAACTATATTAGTAATATTTTCAGAAATTCAAATTTGAAGATTTCTCTCCAGTTGTTTCACCTGTGAAGCTGATTTTACAGGTAACATTGGTGTTGTGGTGTTCAGCTGAAAGGTTAAAGGTCAAAGCTGAGTCGTATATCTAAGTTACACCAGTCAGATTCTCTGATGTCAAAACAGAGATATGTCTCATAATATTTATGTCCATGTGACTTCAGAAACAGATCCAGAGCACAGACCTGGAG
Source organism: Etia nguti (assembly GCA_015106755.1). Lineage (NCBI taxonomy): Eukaryota > Metazoa > Chordata > Actinopteri > Cichliformes > Cichlidae > Etia > Etia nguti. Next base: position 7,878 of record VUQG01040254.1, read on the forward strand.
CAATCCAGGTCAGTGTGCTGTCCTGCTGTCCCACTGTTAGTGTGGGAATACAGTGCTTGTCACCAAGTCCAGGCTTACTGGGGGTCATTTGGTTGTTGGGATTTCCTCTCTATTGTTGTAAGATCTTTACTTTACAACATAAAACACCTTGAGGTGACTATTGGGATTTTGCGCTATATAAACTGAGAGTCAACTGCACTGTACAGGATGACTCACTGGTGATGCTCTGCTGTGTGGAGGGATGACTTTTTTCTCCAGAGAAAAACCAAAATAAGAACTGCAATAAAACTGAGGTGGATCTGGAGATTCCTCTATATTGAGCCACGATTTGCCAGATAAACTAGGACGGAATGGTGGAGGTCTGTAAGTACCTAGCAGAAGACCATGAAACTGTTGCCAATAAGAGTAGGTGGATGGCAACTCAGAGGGACAACCTCAGCAGGAGGAGCTGTTACCTAAACTAAGTAGCTAAGCTCAATAGAAAGCAGGATCTGCAAGCGTCACAGTATGTTAGAAGTCCCAGAGGCAGTGATTAAAGCCATTGAGGAACATCACAGTGCAGACCTAGTCCTGAAAAATCTTATTATCTTAAGAAACAGAAATTTCAGTAAAATGACTTCATTACAATTTATCACTTAAACAGTCTTTCCATTGTCAAATAAAGAGCCTACAATATCAGACAGAAAACATAACATATACACACCATTTATATTCACATCACTTCAACTGCATTCAGCGCGTACTGGCTCATAGTATTGACATTAATTCATTGCTTTCATACTGGTTCATATCTGCATATATTAGTAAACAGTAATATAAATAAAGACGGAAGTTCCCTAAGAAAGATTAAATGCATTAATGAGCTTAAAGAAGAAAAGAAAAGAAACTTTCCCTCTTTTGGCATTTCGTCATTTCATCTGCATAGAGCCTGTCTGTGAACACTTCTGCATTTTTAAGCTTTTTTTGTTCCTATTTTGTTGTGCAGTATCTCTACAGTTAATAGCAATTACTGTGCAATCTTAACACTCTGAACTAACTGTATTTGTGCGCTTTATGTGCCAGAACCATACGGTTCTTAGGTTAAATGGTTATATCTAGAAAGGCAATTTTATACACACAAACAAACACACTTTAGTAAATTAATGTTTGCATAGTTCCTGCTGTTGTATGTAAAGGCGTGATGTTAATAACATGTGATGAGAGATTCTTTATCCCAATCAGCTCTCAAATTTCATCAGTAACATCATTCACAGTGGAGTACACTCTCTCCTTTCCCCTTTCTACCTCCTTTTCTGGTTCACGGTATTTCATCTCCATCTCCACTACCATCTCCTCCTCTTTGGCCTCCAACATCTCACCTTCCTCTTCAGCATCATTTTCCCATTTTTTGACTGCTTTCTTAATTTCAGCATATTCTGTCTTTGTGCTCTCTTGCCTCCTTGCTGCCTCTCTTGCACCATTTCTTTTCAAGAAGGAAAAATCAATGTCAGCATACTCCACTTCTTTTGGCCCGCTGTTTGAGTTAAGAGTCAGATTGTCCTGCAATGCATAGACCTGTTAGGTACAAAGTAAATGAGTCAGTCACTTGTGTCTGTCTGGTATTTTTACATTTTGCTACATACAGAACAAAATTCTTCTTTTCTTTTTTTTCTGTATCAGTTTGGTGTAAGAATTGAACCTTTAGTTACTGTAATCTTTCACAATGTACTCATCTTTTTTTGTGTGCTTGTTTTGTTCTTTTTGTGTCTTTTTGGTATTGTTAATTAAACAGAGCTTTGATGTCTATATATGCCTGTGGTGTGTTTAGAAGGGAATGATTCTTTAGCAGAGTTATTACTTCTCAGACTCCAGAACAGTCCCTCCAAAGAGCAGATCTTTTTGTGCCAGTTAATTGTATTTGCATTTTGTAATCGTGGTGAGTTCCCAGCTTCTAATGGAATTGGTGAACAAACAAAACTACATTATCATTGCTAAAACACAGCAACATTCTCCAAAAGTATAGCATATATTGAAAAGTGGCTAAACTATACAACAAATTCAAACATCAAGTAAGATACATGGACTCATGCTCATACTTTTATTCCCCTACTAAAACAACTGTTTTCAGTCGATTTTGTCTGTCTTTTTGCAAGATTATCCAAAACCTACCTCTCTGAATTGAATTAAACTCAACAAAAAGATGAAGGCTGATGTTATAAATGGAACCAAATAATTGTGGCATGAATGTGACCCAATTATTTTACTGTAACATTGTAGAACCTTGGATCAGGATGTGATCCTTTATGTGTACACGTATAGTAAAACTCCAAAAAGTAAAATACAGACACATCAGTATTCAAAATATTTGTGCAGAAAATCATATTTTAACAGGTGTTAGTGTCACGCAGTGGAAATTTGTATTTGTCTTTTATAATTGGTTTTATTCTGATTTTAGTGTTTATTTGTGAGTGTGGTTTTTATTTGCATGATTTCATTCTGATGTTTGTATTGCGTGTTTTTATATGACATTGTTTTAATCGACTGTGGACGGGCTGGGCATGGGACAAATTGGCTGATAGCGATCACCTGCTGAGGCAGGGGTGTGTCCTGAGGTGACCTATCAGATATGAAGAGGAGGAACGTGTAGAAGCCAGGCACTGGAAAGATTGTGCTGCCTGATCATCAGGGGCGTAACGCGGCGACCCAGTTCTGACAGCAGGCGACAGTAGGAGACAACGCGTGTGATCAACAGCAAGCTGCATTTGTGAGTAGTGTCCCCATTGTTGTTTACCAGGTGCAGCCATGTTTCGGGAGGGTCACAGTGGCTATTAGCCAGGCCAGCTTCCCGGACGATGGTTCTGGCCAGTATTTGTCTGTTCGAAGGGCGATGCCACGAGGGAAGCCGCGGTGGCATCGAGCGACAGACTCAAGTGCGGAGTGCGAGCTGGGCACAGTGGAGGGACAAAATGGCGATAGGAGGGTTCTCCTCATCCACCTGGGGCGAGGCTGGCGTGGGCCCCGGTCTGGAAGAGCAATTTCTCTCCTGGTTGTAATAAGGGACATTTGTCCTGTGTTTTGGGACAGTTGCATCGCAGGACTGGGTGGTATTTTAGCTTACAAAGAACATTTGTTTTGTTAGAATTGTTTATCTATTCCTGGGGAATTTTAGTGCTTATGTTTTGTTTTTTGTTTTGTTTTTTAGAATTGTTTCTTTTATCTTTTTGTTTCTTGCTTTCGGGCCTGGGAATAAACTGTTTTTGATTAGACCTGTAGTATCTCTGTGCCCTGGGTTTCTGACTCGCTTGTTCCCCCGTTGTATTTAAAAGAACCTCCCTAGTATGACATTCTGGCGCACCAGCTTTAGTGTCTAGCAGAGACGAGTCTTCCAGCAGAATCTGCATGAATACTGAAGATACTTATTATGTTGACGGAGGAACAGATACACGTGGGGCATCAGCTTTTACTGGAATATTCACCAAGGAGACTTTTAATAAACTGTCGCTTATTCTCAGCAACATAACAGGAAGTGTCTTTACAAAATAAAATCTTGACAGATAACAAATGAGAGCATATATATTAACTAACTCAACAACAGGTATATCAAAAAAGCCAAATGAACATAAATACCAGTTTATCATTTTGATGTGTCCTCATCTCCAAACTTCTGGAAGTCTTTTGTTTGTTTCTGGAGAAAAGAGGTTTTTTTTTTTTTAATAGAAACAAAGATGTATTATAAATGTATCTACAGAGAAAATCTAATAATAGTTATAAAAGTAAATGCTGTACTTGTAGCAATGTTTGGCCAAACAGCAAAGGATTGCTGAAAAAAGTACCCCAGTCAAAAAGGCAATGGTAACTTTCAGGTATGCCAGCCTGAGACCAGGTGATTGCTCTATAACCAAAGGAAACAACATGAAAAAGGTTATTACATTTTCTTTGTATTATACAGTAAATGGAAAAAGCTAACTAATCATTGTCTGATTACAAAGATATTGATATTATTTGATATTGTAATGAAATTAAAAATAAGGTACTAAAAAAGTGAAAGTGCTAGTTTGAAAAAGCACATACCGTGTTTTTCAGACAAGTTTTGATGGATAAGGAGGATTTCTCTTTCTTCTCCATTTCCATTGTTCCTAACACATTCAACAGTGCTGTTGCCATGGCTTTTTACAGTTAGACTGACAGTGCTGTTGACTGTGTGGTTTGACACAGTAGTAATGACAGAGTACTCAGTGTGGTTCTTCAGTAGCGGCCAATTTATAGTAGGTAAAGGAAACCCTTCACTGATACACACACAGGTCAAAACCTCTGACTGAAGCACACATCCGGAGGCACTCTGTGTCTTTGAAAACCCTGTAAACACATGATCAGAATCATAAAACAAGGGAAAGCGTAAGTTAAGTCCAAATATAAACTTCAGATTCAAGGTTAAACTACTCACAAGACACAATGACATTGAGAGATGATGTAAGAGTCGTGTTCAAATATTTAGCTGTACAGATGTACAGTCCAGAATGTTCTGTTGTCACATTATAAATGACAAGTATAGCAGATCCAGTTTCATTGTGGAATTCAGTGTAGGTTCCACTATGAAGGTCTGTGTTGGAGCTATGTTTTTTCCACACAATAAGAGCTGGGGGGAAACTTTCAACACTGCAGGTCAAATTCAGAACATCTCCCTCCTTCACAGTTGTAGTCCCAATGACGTGAAGGCTCTTTGTATCTAAAAAGCACATTTAAGTGGTTTATTCAAAGGCCATGAAAGAAACACTGTCATACAACCATTATACCATGGAAATGTGTAGCGATATTCTGCACAGCTGTGTAGACAATGAACATGTAAGAATAGTAGTGTGTTGATGCTAGAACACTAATATTAAGCACAAAATAATCTGACACTGTTTGTAACCAGTGTTGGTTATTGAAAATGGTAATCAGTTACTAATTACTGATTGCATCTGAAAGAAAGTAATCCAGTTACTTTACTGATTACTTTTGAAAATAAGTAAATTATTTTCTTTATTACTTAGTTACTTTTTAAAACATGCTACATGACCTGAATAGACTTTTTAGCCCAATTCTATTTTTTCAACATAATCCAAAAACTGAATCAAATAAAAACAAATTTAAAAAAGTCCCTTTTTAAAAAATAAATAAATAAAATTGTTTTATTAGTTTTAATCTTTTAATTTTATGCACATTGCATCAAGCAAAAATTTAACTATATGAAACTGTCTTTGACTTGAAGAAATTCTTTAACATTTAAATCTATTTTCTGCATATTCCAGCATATAAAATAAAGTAATTTTTTGTGTTTACACTCACTCTTTCAAATAGATGCAAGTAAACACAGCAAAAATAAATAAAATCAAAGGTCCTGTCGCTCTTAAGTCTATTTTCACCTGTTTAGCAGGAGTGGGGCAGTCGGAGGTTTGCCCGGTGCCGCAGCGGTCATGTCAGTGTGGGGTGGGTGGTGGGGGGATCTGGGGGTTTCTCTGTGAATTTCACATTCCCGTGGCAGGGTCCTAGGTACTTGCTCAAATTTGAAGTTTAATTTTTTGCTGTAGAAAGTTTTCTTCGCACGCAGAGTGTACAGTGGACGCTAATGTTTTTGTCACTTTTTACGGAATTAAACTCAAAGTAATGTCGGTACCTCCAAGCTTTAAGCGCTGCATTGTCTACTCCCTCATGCGCTCCATATTATCCATTGTTGATCTGCACACGTCTGTTGCTGCCGTGGATGTCGCACGCGCTTAAAGCATTGTCATGAGACACTCTCACAAACAAAATCACGCTTTAGTAACACAGTAACGCAGCATGCTTATGGTAAAGTAACTGTAATCTAATTACGTTTTTGGAATATTAATCCCTTACTTGTAAATAATTGGATTACAGTAACGCATTACTTTTAACGTGTTACTGCCCATTTCTGTTTGTAACACTATATGCCTACTGTAAAGTGCCACAAATATCAACAGCATTTAAAATGTTTATTGTAGAATGCTATCAGTGGTTTCAAATGGTTGTTAAATGTACATTCTAAGTTTAATTTTTTTTTATTAAAGTAGTTTGCCAGGAATGTCCGTTTTATTGTATATTTTACATTGTCTGCATTTTAATCAATGTATATTTTTTTGTTTGTTTTTTAGTGCTAACAGTCAAGGGCAACAATATAAAAATGTCTACAAATTTGATTGACAAAATGCACAATGTTGAGATGGCATCACATATTTGAAAGAGTGAGAACGTAGAAGTTGTTCAAGAGGCCTGGGCTTCTCTAAGCTCACAGTTTCGGTTGTCAGATGGGGGAAACTGGGCCAAGTCTACATTTTCTGTTGGAAAGCACAACATTGTGTACTTACATATCACGGTTACATTGGTGTCTTTCTTCAGGACACTGTCCATGTATTTTGCTGTACAGATGTACTGTCCAGAATTTTCTGCTGTTACATTTGGGATGACTAGTGTAGCAGATCCAGTTTCATTATGAAGGTTTGCATTGGAACTTAATTTAGACCACATAATGAGAGATGGAGGGAAACTTTCAGCACTGCAGGTCAGATTCAGGTCATCTCCCTCCTTGATAGTTGTGTTTCCAATGATACTTACAAGACACAGTCACATTGAGATATGATGTAAGAGTCGTATTCAAATATTTTGCTGTACAGACGTACTGTCCAGAATGTTCTGTTGTCATATTATAGACGACAAGCACAGCTGATCCAGTGTTACTGTGAAGGTCAATGTAAGTTTCACTATGAAGGTCTGTGTTGGATGTACATTTTTT
>VUQG01040262.1:0-23103 GCA_015106755.1 Etia nguti
AGCATCCTGCCATGCAATTGCATTTGTCCCTAACCTTCGGGAACCCTCACGTTAACTTTTATTGAGTGGAAAAAAGTTAGCGTTCATCCTCCAGCTTCACTGTGTTTATATTATGGTAACATAGCTGTGCAGCTAGCCACCACGCAGCACATCATTATATACGAGCTAGCCCAACTTCAGTAACCCCACAAACGTCACTGCTGTTTAGTATTCTGTCTTCATTTATGTCGGAAGTGATAGCAGAGCTGTACGTTTTAATTTTTGCTGTGGCGGATAAGCTGCCGGATTTTTGGCTTCACGACCCTCCTTCGTGGTTACGTCGGACCTCAGTTTGCTCTTCGTGGCGTTTCAGCCGACGATACGAAATACCATCATGTGGTGGCCTCGCTGGATCCGCTGTCCACCCGCCGTGTGACGACCCTCCTCCGGGATCCCCCCACCCAAGGGAAATGCACCGCTCTCAAGGCGCTGCTGCTGCGGCGCTACTCCCTCTCCGATGCAGAGCGGGCCGAGAAACTCCTCTCTCTCTCTGGCCTGGGTGATGGTGCCGCTCTCAAGCTCATGGAGAGCATGCTGTCTTTGCTAAGAATGGATTCCTCTTCACTCATGTCTTCCTCCGACAGTTGCCGGTGCGAGGTGGCCTCGCCAACTTCCCGCTGCTGGCTGCGAAGGATTACCGCTCACTCGCAGAAGAAGCGGATCGCATTCTCCTGGCTACCAGGAGCTTCGGCTTCCAGGCGATAGTTCCCGACTCACCGACGGCATCTCCCACACCCCCACCGATTCTCATGGGGACCTCTGACTCATCGATGGTGGCTGGGATGGCGGCACGGCGGCACAGCGGAAAAGGGCTGTTTTTTTACCATCAGCGTGACAGCACCGTGCCGCCTTTGCGGTTTTAAGGCCCAGCGAAACGAGCCCACAAGCGCAGAGGACTCACGCTTGGGGAGACGTTTTCTGGTTGACTCCGGCTCCCAGAAGCACCTCAGGAACTCTCGTGTCGTCTTTGCATACCTTCACAATGGTATATTATTTAATCTTAAAAAAAATTGGAGATTTCCAGCATACCACCAGAGAGAACCCAAGTACCACTAGTGGTACGCGTACCACAGTCTGAGAATCACTGCTCTATAGCCCTAGTATGCCTCAACTAGTTTTTTAACTTGGAAGTGCAACTCTCTACAACACAGTGAATGCCTCATAAATTAGAGTCATTAGCAATATTAGTACAACTGTGTCATGCTAACTGTGTGATGGCAGGATTTGCAAGTCTTACCTATTTTAATGGGACCACGGCAGCCATTTTTTGCCATGCTTGCAGGGATGTCTGTCAGTCCATCTGATCGCTGCTCCAACACTCCAGGATAAACTGCCTCAAACAACTGTAGCTGTTGGCCATTTGTCCAGTGCTTTGGTTGATGACCAAAGCAAAATTGACATTTCTGCTCAGCTCACTGTTAGTTGTCTTAAATAATTATGTTTAAGCTGAAGTTCCTTGAATTTATCTTTACATGATTATTTAATTGGCAACTCTGGTAAAAAACAAATGATGTAATGCAATCTAATCATGAAGTTATTTTCAGCACTTAATGTGACCTGACTAAGGACACAGATTGAAAGACGGTTTAAAGAGGAAGTAGAATAGGTGGAAGAATGGAGGAAAGGAGGGGGGCCTTTAAGGCATGCTGGAGGAAAGATCCACAACAGAGATTGATGAGCACTGGAAAGAAGGTGACTTTACAGACGGCTGTGTGGGGGGGAGGGGAAACCAGGGAAAGAATAAAAACGCTATAGTGCAGGCGAAGTGGAAACAGAAAAAAATAAAAATAAAGGGATCTGACTGGCTGGGGGATTGGATGTTAAAGCACCAAACAAATCTGGAAATGATCCCATTATGACAGAGAAAGAAGGTCGTCAGCATAATGTAGCCTTGTGTTTAACAGGAGGAACAATGCAAGGATAAAAAAATCCACATATGGGCAGTTACCAATGCAAAATTTAGCAACAGAAATGAAGCGAATATTTAATTGATCTTTGTTAATAAAGGGAGTAGATCTAAAAAGAACAAAGGGGTCAGAGAAACAAACAAATTCAGACTGTTATGCAGAAGTATGATGGTTTCATATCTACAAGGGCAGTGACAAGAACCTGAGGCATCTGATATTTAGAGAACAATCAGGCAACACTAAAGTAGGAGCCTACTCACAGACATCTGAGGTGGAATTAGGTATTTTGTCTCTCTCACAACAAGAAGAGTAAAACTGAAAAAGAATCTCCTCCAAACAATTTTCTTTTTCTTTTTTTGTACAGAAAATGTTTACATACCACAGAAGCCTACACACCTCAGTCAATGCCGACTCCATTAAAGCAAAGAGTCTTGTGCAGGCCAAGCTGTCACGCTTCAGAAATACCCTTACCCTTCAGATTCATTAGCAAAAGTGCCGTTTGCTAACACATAATTGCCATAAATCATCGTCAGCTCTGTGTCAACATGGAAACCATTATCATGTCAATTGTTGTAAGCATCCAAAACCAGGTGTCTGAGAGCCTATAATTACAAAAATAGAAGAAACAATTAAAAGAGACCGATAGCGAAGGAACTCTTTGGTGTAGACAGGATGTTACTGTATGCATCCCCCAAATTGTGTGTACGTATATGTGTGTGTGTGTGTTTGTGTGTGTGTATATGGGAGAAGCACTTGAAGGTGACTATGAATTACCGGCTGGCAAAAGTGACTAATTAGAGTAGCAATTATACAGCCGCTCCCAGCAGAGACTGGGAGTCAACAGCCAAATGACCTCTCCAAGAGCTTATAATGGGTCGCCCACATAAACAGGCACACATACACATGTGCACACAAACGCACAATAATAACCACCAGGTTGTTAGGCTACGCGGCCATTTCAGTAAGACTGATCACGCTGATCGTGTCAATGTCGTGTTGGATTTATACATGCAGAGGTGCAGAATGGTTAAAAACACAGGGGCTTCTTTGTACTTAAGTGGTTTACAGGTCGTACTATAATGTATACAGTATGCAGTATTGTCTGCTGCTTAGACAAAGACAAAACAAATTTTCTCTTTTTTTAGTTCTGCGGGCCATGGAGTCAAGCTCACCCACAATACCGGTAAATCAGGTGATCTCAGTCCCAGCATGCATCAGCTGATGGATCGGCTGCTGTGTGCACATCCAAAGGCCCATCACATATAGACTTTTAATCTGCTTTAATCTGGCCATGGTTACAAGCCACTTTGCAACCTAGCGCTGCACTTTCATGGTGTGTCTGATGAAGTCTGATGTTCTTCTTTCTTTTTCAACAAGATTATTTTAAATACTGCACTCTTTTGGAAAGGTTACTGGAAATGCCAATTTGAGTGTTGTTTTTTTTCATTAAAGAAAAAAGCTTTTAGAATAATGGAGGGAAAAAAAAAACCCCTCACTGAGGTACCATGTGAAATCAAAACACTTTGGTACATTTTTGTAACCAAGGCATCTAGCCATCAACTTGTTTTATCAGCCTAAATTTAACATTAAATACTCAATTTTCCTGCTTTTTGCCATATCTTCAGATTTAATTAACATTGCACCAGCCATGTCTGTTCTCTCAATACAAGGCACGCCTGACAGAATACGATTTTCACAGTGGTGGTTCCCTTCAAAGACAAGTGTTTCTGACATTTAAGTGGCTTAGGAGGAAAACGCTGGGCTTTATCTTTTTGGATTTTATACACTGCCTTTGCTGAAAGTTTTAAAATATGAGGTAACGTTAGGTACAGATGCTCTTCTTCGTGCCTGCATTCTAATTACATTTTTGTACTTCAGGAGCTTTTTGTGGCCACTAATTATGATTACTTTAGCCCCTCCAGTGCAGCTCATTTTGCCGTGAGTCATGAGAATAATTTTCTGCACCACTCTCCTAACAGATCTGTGATTTTAAGTAGTTCATTTAAAGATAGAGGGAGAGAAATTAGGCACAGGGTGATACTGGAAATAAGTTGTCAGTGGTTATCTGTATAGCCTGCAACATGACTGCGACGCACAGATCACTGCACTGAGTTGTACATGCTCTGTTTTTTTTAGATTCATTGACTAAGACCTTCAGGTAGGGTGACCAAATTTAAATCTAAACCTAAGTCTAAATGCAGGAGAAGGAATATGAGCGTATGGGACAATATTTCATGCTTGATAAGGGTTTAGAACTGATCCATGTACTTTTAAGGTATCACTGTAAATACACGATGTAAGACTCTTTGAAAGCCCTCAAGGGTTAAGCCACTCTGAGAGTGTTAGGTATTTAGATGCTTAGATGCTTGTGGCAATTGTGAACAGACAAACACAGATCGAGAGGGTTCCCAATTCCCCAAATGACTCAATATGATTGTCAGTGGCTCAGGGGTGCTGTTAATTTGTGGGATGGCTGTTAATTATCTATCAGAGGTGCTCCTTATTAGCTTACATGTTTCCTTAATAATTCTTTATGAATAGAAGTCTATTTCAAAGCAGGAAACAAGACAGGGGAAATGAGGAAAGAAGTACCGAGCTAATCAGATGGGAATAATAACAAAGGAAAAAACAGGGTAAGCAGAGAATGTTTCCAGTGGGAGGACATTTCAGCCTGTAGTACAATCGAAAGGAAAACAAAAGGAGGCTGAATCACTGCAGAGTGGTTTAATACCTGCATCAAACGAGAGCGTTTCAGTTCTTTCCAACCGCTGTGCACATCTACTCTCCACTTATAACACTGCCCATTTGAATGTGCCTGTGAGAAGATTAAGAATCACTTAAAATAGATGTGTGCGAGACAGATGAATTAAGGGAGGACACTCCTCACAAAGTCTGCATTTCTCTTCATATGCCCGTCAGTCTAAACCCCACAACGTGAGTCAGTCAGCACGTACACGGTCCTCTTCTTTTGCCTTTCTAGTTGTCTAAAAACACATTGCACAAAAACATCATTTCTTAGTGCTAGTTTTAGAAACACTTTGGCCCACATACGATTTTCTGGTTCTCAGAGTCCCAGAAGCACTTTGCTTTGGGTCTCTTAGCAAACAGAGAATACTCAGTTGCAGAAAGTGGGTTTTACTTTATTTCACCCCAGTGGATCCCCGGTAGGATACTCGGGCATCTCTGCAGATGAACAACAAAATCTTAGCTGTGCTTCAGCATCAGCTGTGAATAACCACTATCAGTACTGGTATCCAGAATTAGAGAAGTGATATTGACAAATGCAAACAGACTATATTTAGTATTAGCACTGGTGGAGATAGATTCTATTCTCATATCGCTGATGATATGAAGCTGAGCGAGTGTCTACCCTTACAGTATCCCCCCCTCTGTTTTATCATCTTCTACTTTTATTCTTCAGTCTGTGTGATATGCAAACACACAGCCACACTTAAGCCTGTTGCTACAGTACTTCGAATTGAAATCAGACGGCAAGTCTCTGATCTAAGTTTGGAACAGGACCAGATAGAAACGCAGGAAAATCTAAAATTGTCAGCAGGGACTCGTGTACAGTATGTGCTAGGATTTAAATGGGATTTGTTAAGGAGGAAAGCTGGGGGCCCCCTGTGGGCTGAGAGCCATTCATATTAATCACTCCTTTAGGCTACATTTAGAGCAAAACAATTTGAAGTCACGGGTATGTTTGGATTCAGGGCAGACTGCATCAGATGTTCAGTAATATAAAGTCCATATATTCAATTCAATCTATTTTTATGACACCAGTTCACAACAAAAGCCATCTCTGAGTATCATAAGGTAATATGGTATTACAACAAATCCCTAAATTACAGTCCACTATGATCAAGCCCTTCCAGATAAGAAATGCCTTTTTAACAGGAAGAGACCTCTGACAATGGCAGGCTCAGGGAGGGGCATCTTGTATAAATCCATATTCATCCTCCTAACTTATCAGACAGAGTGATCTTTAACAGAGTTAGGTTGTTCTTCATTTTCCCCGCTGGTTTCTAATTTTGACGGTAAAACAGTGATGCATGCAAGGAACAGCAAATGCACAGCTGTTTCCTGTAAGGTCTAAATCAGGATCAATGCATGCATTATGCCATATTTGTTGTTTGGTGAATACTGAGTCACCATCTCCTGGAGTCGCTTGATGACTACTGCACACGTATATACGCTGCAGTCGAAAACGAGCGGTCATCAATGACACTGATCAAGTCAATGAAAAGAGGAGCTGCAGTGCAGGTGGGATGTTAAGCAGCTTGCAGATAAACAGCAAGTCCGGGGAAGCTAAAGCAGCTTAAAAAGGTGTGCCCTATAGGAGATAGCCAGTGGACTGTGTACAAGGGTATCTGCAGAGCCTGGTGTAATGCTATGCTCAATTAGTGGATACTGCCATGGAGGAGAACACAGTGTGAGTGAAATGTGGATGTCTAGGTGAGGGAGAAGAACTGGGTAACACGGAGCGAAAGAGAGGAGACTCTGAAGCAACAGCAGCTTCAGCAAGAGGAGAGAAAAAACATAAAACATGTTCCCACAGGCTTAAACTGTCAGTACAAACCAGGCAGCAGTGCCACAGACCTTTCTCAGAGTTGTGGAAGGAGACACACTCAGGGGGAGGGGGCACACTACATCCATCACACGCCTCCTCTTGATTATCTAAACCCTGATAACACCTACACGGCAGATACTCCTACGCTAAATTTACCAGCTTTCTACCAGGCTCACTTACTCCTCTGCCTCTGTCCTTATCGCTTCTTCAATTCATCTCTTTTTCACATCCCTTTCTCCTACCACACTTAAGGTCAGGGTGGGATGTGCACAATAAATCTTCACTGCGGGTTCTGACAGCCACCCTCAATCCAGGAAGTGCTTTAGCCAGTCGGAGGCAAGGGACGCAGCGCACATAAACTTTCCCTCTTAAAAACTATTTGGGTAGGCAGAAAGTCTGGGTGGAGAGTTTACTGAGAGTCATTTGGCAAGAAAGTAAGACAAATTGGTGGGAAAAAAACAAAGAAAGTGAGAGGGAGGAAAGGGCGAAGGGTAAAGGGAGAGATTTGCTGCAGTAGGAGTGGATACAGGGAACCCGTGTTTCGCAGATTAATATGATGAATGGCACAGACCAACCGCTTTTACTGTGCTATTATTTTCTTTTATTTGGCCTTTGTGCTCCACTTTTACCTCAAAATGACATCAAAGGTCTCCAGTTTCTCTGACACTCAAACACCCATTCACAAAGCCAGGATATAAAAGTGTCACATAAAGTATACAAAGGCCTACAGACTTCTCAGTACTGCTTCTCATGCAAGGACACATACGATTTTATGATTTGCACATCTATCTTACCTTCTTACTACCTTTACGTGTCACAGACCCAAAGGATTAATGTGTTACACAGTACAGCAACACATCATCTTAATTTCACTCGTCTGTAGCTGACTAATGTAAGGATCCTAAATACAGTGACGACATTATAGTGACAAATGAGTGACTTTTGTTTTCTTGATTAAATATATATGTACATATGGAAAATACTTTGATTTTTATTTGCAGGTCATGCACCAGAAACTGTTCAATAAATTACATTTTTCTGGCACAATGTTGAGAGATATGACAGACAGTGAAATTATCATAACTACCAGTGGAAATGTTGTTCTTGATTGCATCATTGCTTGGTGTCATGGTCCTGGGTCGGTGACCCAGTGTTTTGTAGCTGTTTTATTTCTTGATTCTTTGATTCTTGATTGTTTCTTGATTATTTGTTATTCTGGGTTGTCACTGTTAATATTTTGGTTTCTGTCCTAGTATTTCTAGTTCTCAGATTTTGTATTTTGAGTTCCTTCTGTTCTGTGTCTCTGTGCCTGCCCTGGTCCCACGTCTCTGTGTTCCCTCCCTGTTGCCATGTCTGATGTCTTAGTCTTAAGCTCGTGTCTGTGCATACCTGTTGTATTTCTTGTTTTACTTTGATAGTCTCTGTCCTGTGTGTAGTGTGTCTGGTTGTGCTTCCCCTTGTCTCGTCAGCTCTGATTTCTCACAGGTGTGTTTCCCTCCTGTCTCCCATTCCCTGATTGCTCCTTTGTGTATTTAAGCCCTGTGTTTTCTTCTGCTTGTTACTGCTCTGTCTGTGTTACTTCTGTGCTTTTCTCACTGCTTATCATGCCCCATGTTTGCGCTGCTCTCTGTCTCCTTCAGGTTTGTTAGTTTCTTAGTTCTGTTTTCCCCACCCTCGCTTTTTGTTTATATTTTGTTATCACAAATAAAGCTCACTCGCATCCAATTCAGTGCCTGCATTTGGGTCCATTCACTTTCATTTCACTTTTCCCTCCTCATCTTTTCTGACTGTTTATTTCACCATTTCTTCATTTGGCTAGTGTCAGTGTCACTACTGGTAGCATGAGGCGATACGTGGAGCCTACAGATGCCGCGCAGGTAACATTCAAATCTAAGAATAAACCTTTCTTTAATGATGTCTGATTTTATTTGAACAGAATACGTTTAAGTAAAGTTTCAGGAAGAAGACTTGGACTAGATAAATTACTTGAACTTTTGGCGAATAATTTCATAATTATTTTATCTCAGTTAAACTGAAACATGTCCCGGACTCATGAAAAAGGACTTGACATCAGATTTAAGAGAAGATTTAAGGCTTTTTCTGGATGTGAGCTTCTGCTGGACCAGTCGCTTAAAAAAAAAAAAAAATTAGTCTTAAGGGACTTAAAAAGATTAATTTTTCTTGTAAACAATTTGACACTTGATTCAAACCTGCCAGTGATTGCAAGGGACCTGACATTAACTTATCTCTAATAAGAAATCTCTAGCAGTATCACCTTGCATATGTACACGCACACAGAGTTAGTGTGACTGTGTGTGTGGGTAAGTGAGGTAAGAAAAGCCATTGCTTCTCCATTCTGTCATTTAGTGGCCTCCACAGCACCATTTCAACCTATCTAATACCTACAACACTTACCCCTCTCATAAAGGCGAGACGATATTACCCAAGGATGCCGGGTTGGGAAAGAAATAAAAATGATGGAAAACTACATGGATCTGGCTTTTGAAAAGTGCGTTTGTAATAAAGGCTGATTTCATTTGTGAAGCAGACCGTGGTAGTGCAGGTTGAGAGACGCCTCGGCAGAATATGATAATGTCGTCGGTGATGAATGAGTGATATCATACTGAGAGGACTGCAACGGCAAAACCTGCCTGTTCCAATTTCACTTATTAAGTTATTAGTTTGAATATTTTGTCTCCTCGCACGCTGTGCCGCTGCATCGATCTCACGTCTGTCCATCTTGTTGTGTGTGTGCATGCGTGCATGAGGTATCAGAGTAATACCTGTTGTTTAATGTCCATTTCTTCCAGCTTCTCCCTCCAACGTGTTCTAAATATTTGCATGTCTGTCGCAGTGGGAGGTAAATTCTGACATTTCTTCCTTCGCTGCCTCTATCTCCTCCTATCTTCTCTTAACCTGTTTTTCTCTTTCGATCTTTGTCCCCTGAGGTGTTTCTTTAGCCGTGCTACCGTTTCTATCCATTTTATCGTTCCTTATTCTTCCCCTGTCCTCTGTCTCTACCCCTTCATCTTTGCGCCGCTATTGATTCGTCCTGTCAATAAGATCCTCCACCTGAATACAAACAAGTCCATCTGCATGACTGCCAATCAATATCAAAAATCCAGGAGCAGCTTTTCTGCTGTTTGGAAGTAAATCCATCGTTTTAATGTGAGTGTGTGCTGTGTGAGGAGCAAACAGTGGAGACTGCAGTGACAACTGTATTTCAGAGGATTTTCTTTTTTATATATACAGAAGAATTGCATGCTTCAGTTGATGCATTTTTTACAGGTGGAGTGGCATGGCACATGGCGTGTAACGGCCGATGTAAGCCCCCCCATCGCCCCCACCTTACTTCTCCAGCTGCAGCCAGACACCGGTCACAGTATTTGTGAGTAAAGCTGTGAGATCTTAGCCCTGAGCTTGGTAAACAGTGAGATTTTAGTCCTGACCCCAGAGCAAGATGACGCTCCAAACACACATAAAAACATGTGTTCGGAGTGGAAAGGGTGTGCGTGTGGGCTACTGTGCAGGTATTGAGTCTCATGTGAACAGACAAAACAAGAATCAGGTTTGAAAGTGTACGATGCAAAAGTCTATATGGGTTTGAGATAGCAGGAATTTGTGTGTGTGTGTGTGCGCGCCCATCAAGCTCTTCGGTGCCCACTGGAGCAGCAGAGCTCTAAATTTAGCAGGCTCTTTAGTAGGAGTCATCTATCATTCAACATGACCCCTCCCATGAGGAGAGAGCTGCCGGCTGGTTGTGAGTGTATGTATGTCTCCCAGAAAGAAGGTAAAATAGCAGCACAGCCAAGGTAAGAGACAGACAGTTGTTAAATGTTTTTTTTCCCTGCCGTCTTTTTGGTTATTACTGACATATGTCAGCTCATAAATAAAATAAAGGCAGGAAATTTAACAATAACAAAAAAAATCTTTGTTCTTTATTAAGTGGGACACTCCGAGAGCTTGATGTTTAAGGATTTTTCTTAAAAAAAAACCCATAATAGACGAGTAAAGATTTTTGGCTAATGCAATTTGTTTAAAAGTTTAAAATGTAGTGTTACTGTAAATTATTCAGCTTAATGGCTAAAATTTTAAAAAATGCACCATGCCTCTTATTTCACTCATCTGTTAGATCTCAGCTCGTGGAACAAAATTGCACCGGCCTCATTTGCACATTAATTTGGTGCAGAATAAGAGGCAGCTGCACGCACTGCACTTTTGAGCCTGTAGTAAGTGGTTTATGCGCCTCATGGTAGGTTTTCTCCCGAGAGGACAACAGCATGTATGAATGATGCGTGTCTTCTCTCGCTCAGAATCTCCTTTCTGAGTGAGACAGGTGTTCACCCTTTTCTTACAAGCAAGAACATTTTTTCCCCTCCTGATGTAAGAATAAAAACAACATAATTTCATAAACTCATCAGGTAGGGTGGTCCCAAAACAGCCTGCAGTTTACTAACAAGGAGCTTCTGATGACAGCAGTCAACGGCAGCACATCAGCAATTTGAAAATGCCAGATGCTCAGTATTCAAATTGTGCTCAGGAGAGGCTTGTTTTGACAATGAGCCTGGACCGGTTAGGAGGCAACTGTGGGGGATGATCACGCCAAGTGGTGAGCATCTTTTATTGCCATGACTGAGCATAAATTCTGAAATTGTTGATGTGCCACATGGATGTAAGTGCACACGCTGACAGTGGCCTGTTAGCTTTAGCTAGTTATACTTTCCTTGTGAAGACGGGGGAAAAGAGCATATCGGTCAATAAATAATAATGAACACCTGGTCCACAGGAAATGAGTCAGAGTGGATCAGTGAACTGGCCAGCCTCCTTTTTGATGCAATATTAAACCGTTGTGATAAAAGAAGATTTAGGCTTTTAAAACTCTTTGCACAGCAGTTAAGCCCTGGTTAAATCAGCGCACAGCTGCACTCACCGTTTACTAGCTGTTGATATAAACTCATGCTATAATGTTAAATGTTCTTATTATCTGCTTTGATTTATTTTCAGTGTTTCAATTACTCATCTTTCTTGTTTTAGGTACCATTTTTGTACTTCCTATTATACAACATGAGCTTTAAACAATGCTCATCATGCGACTGGTTTCAGAATTTACTCTTGACTGCACACGTGCAGCTGCCGCAAATATCAATGTTTGTTTATAGTTGTAAAAAATAGAAACTACCTGATATGATTTTCTAAATATTATATAAAAAATTATAAAAACATATATGAAAATACAGCATATACAGAAAAAACTGTACAATTCTAACAAACTTGAAAGTCAATATTTGATATGACCACCTTTTTTCTCCAGCACAGTCTGAACATTCTCTCTTAATTTCTTCATGTAGTCTTCAGGAATATGTCCTCAGTGCCCATATTACACAAATATGTAGGACTGCTTTCTTCCATTCGTTCAATATCTCTGAAATTAGAACCATCCTGTCTCAAAGTGATGCTGAAAAACTATTTCATGCATTTACTACTTTAAGCTGGACTATTGTAATTCACTATTATCAGGCTGTCTTTAAAAGTCCTTGAAAAGCATTCAGTTGATCCGGAATGTTGCAATGGGAGTAAGGACAGAGACTAAAAAGAGAGAGCATATTTCTCCCATTTTGGCTTCTCTTCAATGGCTCCCTTTGAAATCCAAAATCAAATGTAAAACTCTTTACATACAAGGTCTTGAAAAATCAGGTCACATTATTCTTAAAGACCTCATAGTACATCCAATTAGAGCATTTCGCTCTCAGACTGCTTGTTTACTTGTGGTTGCTAGGATCTTTAAAAGTAGAATGGGAGGCAGAGTCTTCTTCATTGGAACCAACTCCCAGTTTGGATTCATGAGACAGACACCCTCTCTTCTTTTAGGATTAGGCTTAAAATTTTCTTTTTTGATAAAGCTTACAGTTAGGGCTGGATTAGGTGAATATGAATCCTCCCTGAGCTGCAATAGGTCTAGGCTGCCAGGTTAGTCCCATGATGCTTCTTCTTCACTTACCTTACCAATTAGTTATTATTAATCATTAGGTTTCTCCCACAGTGTGTCTTTGGTTCTGCCTTCCTCCGCTCACCCCCAACCAGCCATAGAAGATGGCCACCCCTCCCTGAGCCTGGTTCTGCCAGAGGATTCTTCCTGTAAAAGGGAGTTTTTCCTTCCCAATGTCACCCAAGAGCTTGTTCATAGGGGGTTATCTGATTATTGGGGTTCTCTCTAATTTCTCTGTGTTATTGTAGGGTCGTTACCTTGCAAGGGCTTTGAGGCAACTGATGTTGTGATTTGGTGCTATATAAATAAAACTGAACTGAATCATATTAAATTGAATAGTTCTCCAGGCTTCTTGAAGCCCATTCAAAGGTCTTCTTTGGATGTTGGCTGCCTTTTGTTCTGTTCTCTGCCAAGATGACCCCACACTGCTTCAGTAATGTTGAGGTCTGGGGAGGTTAGTCACTTATCGTGTTTATTGTGTATGAAGTGCAGCTCTAAACCATGACACAGATGGCTGTACAGATGACCATCACTGTTGTACCTCTCTCCTAACCAATGCACACTTATGAAGGTTTGAAGTAAAAACGTCAAATTTGGATTCATCACTCCCTGAGACCTGCTGCCACTGATTTTCGATGTAGTTCTTGTATAATCTGGCACACCTCTGTCTTTCTCCATGTTTCTCTTCCTTAAGAATGGCTTCTTGACAGCAGAGACCATTTCTCACGAGGCTTCAGTGAACAGTAGATGAATCAACTGAAGGGTCAGATGTATTTCTCTATTTCTTAAGGACATGACATTCAGCTACTGTTCGTCTGCTCTAGATAGTTTATACACCTGCTGTTTTTTCTGTCTTCCATTTTTTGTCCATTTTTCTCACATTTTTGAAGAACACACTCAACACTATGATGAGATTTGCCAAGTTTTCAGTTAACAGCTCTTTGGGAATCACCCCTGCTGCTTCAAAACTATTACTTTATGCCAGTCAAACTGTGTTATCTTTAGCATTCTTCAAAGATTCAACTAAAGAAATTGGAAGAAACGGTGTGTTTTTACGACAGACTGATACAATCTAAAATGGATTCTTAGCCAAGTTTTCTTTTATGTGTAGATACAACACTGGATCATCTGTTGAGCTATAATGATACACAGGTCAGTGTTAGGTGGCTTAACAAAAATGAAAATGGTTGAGAAAGAAAAACTTTGCAGACCACTTAAAGAAATTACACAAAACTCTGGCTACTACTGATGTTGGGTTATGTTGTATCTCATTTCTGCTCTGTCCACTCTGCTCCTGTAACAACATGAATTTCCCATCTATGGCAACAACAGAGACTATTTTATCTTATTTTATCTTAAAACCTTGGAAATCCATGATCCATAATTATATTCTTGTGTTCAAAAGAGTAGCCTTCTGAATTGCATGGGTTTTTCAAAATAGCATTAAACGAACGAGAACAGTTTTTTATTAACAATCAAACGGTGAAGCGGCTACAGCACATTATCTTAAGGATCCTCTTTTCATTATTTTGAGTTCTTATGCGTAATTATGTTCAGAATATGTTTTAAATTGGTCAGAATTATGTTGAAAAAAAAACTAATACATTTGTAAGAGAGACAGTGACACCATCATAACAGTCAGCTTATTCAGTCCTGTTAGAGGAAAGCTGAATTCTATCGGTGCATTCTGAATTTGAATGTACTGAAATTTTAATATATGGAAAAAAACTTGAAAAAGTTATGTTTCTGTTTCTACTATGTGTACACAGCCACGGGAAATGGAGAATTACAATCATTTTCTGGATGAAATTAAGTCATGAGGTAAGCCCCTGGCAAAAAACGTGCTGCAGAGCACAAATTGACCTCCTCGTCCTTTTTTCTCTACGTACTTTATATGCACTGAACACACAATAATTTACTGAAACGCACAATGCAAAACTAAAAACAAACATTTAAAGTGCAAACTGCATTTGAGGTTAGGACCCGTAAGATGGGCTCTCAAGATCTGGCAGTGATGCAACTGTTGCCTTAAGGCTCGGATCATTCAATTTTTAAATTTGCTGTTATGCTCAGCTGAAAACTTGTAGTTTTAAATTTTAACGTTTTTTGAAGAAGCAAAACTAATGAGGATAACATCTGCTGCAGAACACATGTTTTAGTAAAGCCTCTCCACAATGGCTTATTTACACTATTTAAATGGATGATGATGAGGAATTAAAATATGACTGAATGTGCACCTTATGAAGCTGCTGTAAAATATACTCCAACAACATTTGATGTCTGTACTAGATTTTTTCAAGTGATAGGTAAGACTGACAGACAGAAAACACTGTTCCATTGATTTCACACATGCACTGATAAACAGTCGCTATACATGTAAAAGAACACACTATTCTTTGTAAATATTTCCCTCTGCTGTAGCTGTGTCCCTGGCTTAGCCTCGATGACATATGTACCACACAACAAGAATGGTCACTGATTTCATATTTCCATTACTGTCCACTTGCGAAATCAGAGAAAGTCCCCCCTGAGTGTTTGCTTGATTGCTTTCCGAAAAAAATAAGTGTTTTCCATTGGGTAGCTGAATGTAATGATGTCCTTTCCACATTCAATTTAGACTCCTGGTAGAAACATCATTTAGATCTCAATTATCCCTGTTGGTTTTTCTTGTTCTTTTTTGCCAGCTGAAAGGCTCGAGGTGACTTCTCATTGATTTTCTCCTCTTGCCAAAATCCCTCCAGCCTGTCAAATGAGGACACAATGCTGTCTTTATTCTAACTGAAAAATGAGAGGCTCCATTTACCTCTCTATGTGGGTTCGTATTATCAAACTCTACAGAAGCATGAAAGTACTGAGACACCACTGGTGTGGTCCTAGTTAATATTCAACTTAAAAAAATTCTATCTTTTATAAATCCTAATGGGCTAAAAACACAACCAGGGGAAATTCACAAACCCTGCAGAGTGTCTCCAAACTGACCCCCATTTATAAGTGGTTGTTCAGGATGGTGTCTTTGGGTCACAACATGAAACAATGACATGTGTAAAGGTTAACTTGTTTTTTAAATAAATTGATGGCACACTTGCAAAGACAGAGAACAGACTATTTACCAGAAGAGGACATAACCTTCAAGTCTGACATAGGAAGTGCCTTAAACGAGGGGAAGTCTTAATGTACAGACGTCAGCGAGGAAATGATCTTAATTCACACTTCATTTATTTCCTCTTAAACCTTTTCATTATGACTTTATGGTCTCATTTGCTTGTTTCAAATCTTGATCAGCACTGCATGATATTCCATCCATCCATCCATCCATCCTTGTCTGAGTCCGGGTCACTAGGGGAGCAGTCTAAGCAGAGAAGCACAGACCTTCCTCTCCATGGCCACCTCCTCGACCTCATCTGGGGGAACAACAACGCTTCCCCAAGCTAGCCGAAAGATATAATCAGCATGTCTTGGTTCTGCTGCAGGGCGTCCTACTGTAGGACATGCAGAGAACACCTCACCAAAGAGGTGCCCAGGAAGCATCCTAGTCTGATTGCTGAACAACCTCAACTTCCTCCTTTTAATATGGAGGAGCACCGGCTCTACCCTGACTTCTACCCAAATGGCCAAACTCTTCACCCATCACTAAGAGAGAGCCCAGCCACCCTTTGGAAAAAAACAAATTTTTATGACTTGTTTCCATTATGTTGTCTTTTCTGTGACTACGCAGAGCCTGTTAACATAGCTGAGGTTGGTAAAGTGGACTGACCCATAAATCAACAGCTTCAGTGTCACGCCCAGCTCCCGCTTCACCACAACAGACCAGTGCAGCAGACACAGCACCGCAGACAGTCTGTCTCCTGCTCGACTCTCTCCTCACCTGTGAACTAGTTAATTCTCCTCACTTGTTTCTGCATGATATTCATTTTCTCTTGTCATCTTTTTACGATTACCATTCAGTGGTAAAATGACAATAAAGTAGAGTATGCCTTTGGGTGATTCTGACTGAGAATTAGCAACAATATGAGAGTGCATAACGCATTTCTTCAAGCTATATGGGATCTGTGAGGCAAACAAGTGCCTAAACAAGGAAGTTTTGAGCTGGTCAACCAGCAATCTAGAGATTCATATTTTTTTTATACAAATAAAATATTACTTTACTTTAAATCATTAGGAGGTTTGTGCTGTCTGTTACAATATACATTACAATACTTTGCTGGGGTTGCCTGAACCTTTATGTGGTCATGCCAACCACACCTCCTTTACTAACAGCTATAAACAAAAACAAAAAAACCCCTCCAGAGTCTAAACATATAGGAAATTCCCTTGAATAAGGCTAAATAAGGGTGAGCTGTCTATGTCTTAGAGGTGTCTACTTTGGAGCCCACTGATCTGTTACTTTAGTGCAACTTACATATTACTAAAATGTAAATAGCACCGTTTTCCTTCCTTTTTATCAAACTGGATTGCAGTTCGGCATTTTGAACAAGTTCATCTGCACCAGTGTCTACTGACCCTCTATTTACAGCTTGATTTATTTATTTTTTGCTCTAGGGAGACTTACTGTATTTCAAAATTGTCAACTCAATCTCTTAACTGTAGAGGACTGATTAGAAGCAAGTTTTGAAACTATTAATGCTTAGAATGCTTTTGAGGTAGTAAGGCAGTAGGGCATTGTCCTTTAAAGTAACATTGATAAATCTTATATCAAATGGATGGTTTTAGAGAAATAATTTACAAATGACATATATCCTTTAAATAAAACGAAGATGATCCATCCTTTCTCTTCCACCTATCCTTATCAGGGTAGCACGGGCACTGGAGCCTGTCCCACTTACTATAGGTGGAGAGGCTGGGTACACCCTGGACAGGTTGCCAGTCTGTCGCAGGGCCAACACAGAGAAACAGACAACCATTTGCAGACAGCTAAATTTAATACCCTTTGATTGGCAACTGAAAGCAGAGCAGGTGAAAATCTGTTTTTTAAAGTTTTAATAACATTAATGTGACAGAACATTACTGACTTAAACAAAACATTTCTGAGGCTGGATGAAAAGGTGCAACAAAGTAATGTTCCACTGTAAGCTTGACTGCATCCTGTGTGTTTTATTTCCACATTTAAATAAATGTGTTTTTGCTCCTCGCTGTGTCACTTACACTGTAACCGTAATCTTAGCTATGATATGGTTGAATGCTAATGTTAGCTGCAGGCAAAAACACATCTACAGAGAGCATGTTAACTTCCTATTGTATTAAAATAGTCTGCAGAGGAAGGCAAGATGGAAAAATCTCAACACTTTATACCTTCCTCTTGACCAAAAAATCACAGCTTTTTAGTTTGGTTTTTGCAAATGTATCAAAAGCAGAACGTAAAGCTACTAATTTTTTATTATTTTCTTGGTGATTTTTGCCCATGAACACTTTTTCGCTGATGTATGCATCAGATGCGTGTTTTTTTGTTAGTGTTTTTAGCATTGGCAGTGCTCACGAGCCTCCTTTTAGAGCACTACCCTAGGTGTTTATTGTAAGGTTAAAAAAACTGCTTTTAATATTAGATTGTAAGGAAATGTCAAAATGTTGACAAAGTTGATGTCAACTGAGAGTGTTGTGAGAACAGAAGGGGAGTGCTTTTTTTGTTGTTGCTGAAAACTTCATAAGATTCGCTGCCTGTGGACACACAGTTAATGTTTTATGACTATTTGCAACAGGACTTCCTCCACTGATGGTAAAAACAAAAATTTAGACAGTTGTGTCAGCGCTAAAAATGAAACTCAGTCAGTCAGTGGTTATTTGGTAGCTGCTGGTGGAAATTACCTGCTGCTGCTCATTTGATGTGTGAATTCAAAACGGTGAATACTGTGCGGTGTTTACAGAAATGCAATTTATTAACCCAGAAGAGTTAAAAACAGAACTACTGTACATCTGTTGCTCTCACTGAAAACATTCAAATTACAAGAAGCCCTCCAAGAGTGCAAACCTCTGCCAAAACAGCTCACTCTCTGAGCAGTATTTATTTTTAAGGGAATAGTATTATATTTTGAATATGGTATATATTTTATTTTGTTTTCTTTGCTCTTTTTAAACATACTTTAAGAAGTTTGTAGTGCAAAGTGCAGGCTTTATGACATGCAGGATTAGGTAATGGATAATATGTACAGACTTGTAAATAACTGAACATGAATAACTTGAGCCTATTATTAGTTATATTGCAGTATATGTCTTTACAATACTTTCTTTAACGATATAACACATCTTGGGGTCTACTTGAAAGAAAGGCAGATGTAAAATGTAAAAGTGAGGTCAGAGGTCAAATGTGACATGATATTTAGGGAAAGCTATAATGTGATATTTACCAGTATCATTTCATAAATGTTGCCAATACAAACAAAGAATTAAAGCATAGTTTTTAAGATAAAGGACATTTTATGAAAGTTTGACCGTATTTGACCTTAAAGGAGAGGTCAAAGAATCCCTGCAAATCATTCCCTATATGTTGTCAATACAAAAAATGCCAGCAAAGTTTTAAATATAGTACTTTCTGTATGTTCAAAATACACACCACGCTTGCAAAAATCATAGTTTGGAAGTTTTAAAACTTTTTGTCCAATAAATCATTAAGTTGAGCCTGAAGACCCCGGTGGATGTAAGCCAGATTTTAATGGATTGTTAACATGACCCCACTGTACACCCCTACAGAGATTTATCAGAATTCATTCAGAATTTTTAGATCTATCATGTTTACAGACAGGAACAATCACACACACGCATGCAAATGCTCCACCAACCTCCTACATAACTTCCTTGGCAGAGGTAATTATAAAGCTTTTGTTATTTGACTGCTTTGATAAAACGTTACATTTTGGGATTCATATGGTCATATTCATTTTTACATATCTCACAAATTCTGTCTTTGAAACAGGAAGCCGAGGGACTGGAAATACCCTCGTAATCTGCAATTTTTATTATGATTTAATGGCAGGTAATGTATATACCTGCATATATATATTTTTATTATTAAAAATGACACTGTGTGTGTGCTGGATTTTTTGTGTCTTTACTTTTGTGTTTTCAGATGCCGATCAATCGGAAACCAGTAACATGATAACAATCAAATCCCCTGTAAAATTCCCTATGTTTAGACTTGAAACTACAAGGTAGCAGTATGCAATATTATAAAACCATCCGAGGTCACCATCCTGAGCCTGATGTCAGGAGGAAAGTAGGCGCTGGGTGAATATGGTGAATGGAACAATAAAACCTCACAAGCTGTTAATACACTGTGGAAGAACTAAAGTCAGAGTCTGGGTCTGTGAGGCACTCTTTTATACAGTGAATTTCCCGGACACCTGCGAGCGCCAAAGGCTATTTTTTAGACCGTGCACACCCGATCCAATTTTGTACATAGTTATAACACCTGCAGGGGTTCATTCAGTACTGGCTCATGCAGAAAACATCTTCAAGATTGACAGCCTCCTTCTTTGAGACACTCGAATTCGGATCTGCATTTAAAGAATATGAAAGTGTGCACAAAAGACACATTTGGTACACGTTCAATGCAAAACCTTTCAATGAAGTCAGTGAAAACCTCAGGCTTCATCTCCCAACAATGCATACAGCACAGAGAGCAAAGTTTAAGCGTACTGAACAGAATAGGCCAATGTGCATAAAACCATGCTGCCTGTTATTAACAGATAGTACGCTCTTTATTTTTTTCAGCAGGTAAAACTAATATCTGCAACCATCTCCCCCCACCACCCCGGTGCGGTTATTATGAAGCAGCTCGCAGTGCGTGATTGGATTGTATGAGAAATTAATTGGACTTTTTACTTCTTTGATAAACCAGTGCAGGGAGTGGAGGATTCTTCTGTTCGAGGGTTCTCTAAGTTGGAGGTATTCAGAAGTTCATTTTGTTTTAAAGACATTAGCAGATGAGGAGGAAATGGCGACAAGGCGAGGGGAGATAGCGACTTAATGAAAGTTTCCTTTCATGCCCCCAGGATTCACAGAGACAACTATTAACAAGAGGGAGGAGGATGAGAGGGAGGACGCGAGAAAGAGCGAGAACTCTAAATGCGCTCGAGAAAGTTTAACAGCTATTGTGTGCCTATGTGGTGCCAGAGTAGACCGTGGAAACTTTTATCACGAGACATGCTAATGAAATAAATCAAGATCATTTCAGACCTGCTATAGAATTACCTGTCTTAACCCTTTTTAAGCCACAGCAAAAAAAACCCCAAAACTGTCAAACTCCCCTCTAATCTACTAACTTCTTTTATATTGGATTTCATTAACTGTGGCATATGGGGAAAACAAATATGGGGAAAAAGTGCGATATGACGCATTTTATAATGACATGTTATGACTGCAGAATTATCGCAAACAAGCAAGAACATCAAAGGGAAAATTGCCTCTCTCCTGGCCTCTAAACTGGATACATTCTGCATGCAGGTCGCGTTACCTTAATGGCTCTGTGAGGCTATTTTTCTATTACATTAGCCTCAGCTGTACTCTGACTAGTGCCATTTAGCAAATGACAGTATGCTGAACTAGGACTGTTTTCTTGGTAAACAATAAACAGCCTAAACCTTAGTGGTTTAGCTCAAAGCAATGCTATTAGTATGTATGATACATACTATATAATGAATACAATTGAGATTTGTGAAGAGGGACTTAGCCAGGCTGAAGCTCACAGGCCATATGGCAGACTGTTGAAACAGACACTAAGTAGCTGAATGAAAATGTGAACTGTGTCAGTGTGGGCTGCCCAAAGCATCAAGATCCTGTTAATGGAAGAGAAGTTGCACTTGAATTTTGTAAGAGTGAGTTTACAAAATTCAAGTAAGCAACTAAATTCTATTTACCTCCATTGTCACTTAATATCAGAGTCGGACATTTCAAATGAAATCTAGATATCTAAATAGACAGATACCACTGACGTGACACTAGCATCTAATATTTAAATTTTGTTCTCACTTTGAACTTTTGGTCATTTGTAGAACACAATTTTTAAACAAATATGGAGATTAACACGCCACTTCTGTCAAATTTGTGACCACTGTACCTATTTGAACAATTCTTTTTTTTTAGACTAGGTGTTAAAACATATATTCACATTGCTTTGTCTTGTACTTTTAAAAGAAATATAGAAAAGAAAAAAGAATATTTTTATTTTAGGAGGTAGCAAGAAATAACATTATGCAATGATATGAAGATGGATTTGTTGATAGGAAGTGATTATAATAAAAAAAGAATGGTTTAAAAATCCATCTAAACCATTCATCCATCCTCTTCTGCTTATCCAGTTCAGGGTTGCCTGGGGCCTGGAACATATCCCAGCTGTCATAAGGCTTGTTTAACCTTAATTAAATTGTGAACTATGAATATTATCTGCTTCATTTAATTCTTTGTGAACTGTGAATAAGCTCTTGTTATGTATCAACTTACACAACCCTGGCCTCTAGGTCTGGAAAGTGAAGCCAGAATGGAAATGTACCAAACCTGAATTCTTCTTGAGAAGAGCAGACCAGAAGACCAGTCTTAAGAAGAAGGATTCATTCTACTTCTTCACTAGTAGAAGAAGAAGAAGAAGAAGAAGAAGCAGAAGAAGAAGAAGAAGAAGGCCACTAAGTCAGCTCTGCCAGCTCCAAACGAAGTCTCATTGTGCTGAGGTCTGTGAGAAGGCCCTACTGCTCACTAGATTGAATACTCTGTAATTACTTCTCTAATAACTTTCTGGTCTTGATTGCTAGTTTCAAGTCTCCTTTGATAGAGAATCACATTCATTTTATCAATTACTGTCAAATTGAGAACAAAATAAATGATAAATAACAGCATGTTTTGGGGTTGTTTCCTTGGGATGGACAAGTACATATGAACAAAGTGTCCTGGAGGTTTCAGAGAGATTAGCTCTTGCAACAGTGTTTCTCTCTCTGAAAGACGTTGACATCCAATCAAATCTAAAGTCTTCAAAATGTTAGTCCACAAACCAAAGGTTGACGTCACAGTGGCTACAAATTACTTTTACTTATAATGAAGTTATGCTGAGTAATAGTGTTCCTTAAAGCTCAATGTTAATCCTAACACGACCTCTATCAAACTGACAGTACTAACCTACCGACGTTTATAATATCAGCCATGTTAACAATATTAACACTGTCAAAGGTGAAGCTACAGTATTCCCATTAGTTTTCAGGTACTGCTCAGAAATCTAATTAGTGGACAAACTGACATCACAGTAGTATAACACTTTTGACACTCTCAATTCAATTCAATTCAATTCAATTCAATTTTATTTATATAGCGCCAAATCACAACAACAGTCGCCTCAAGGCGCTTTATATTGTGTAGTAGATCGTACAATAATAGATACAGAGAAAACCCAACAATCATATGACCCCCTATGAGCAAGCACTTTGGCGACAGTGGGAAGGAAAAACTCCCTTTTAACAGGAAGAAACCTCCGGCAGAACCAGGCTCAGGGAGGGGCGGCCATCTGCTGCGACCGGTTGGGGTGAGAGAAGGAAAACAGGATAAAGACATGCGTGGAAGAGAGACAGAGATTAATAACAGGTATGATTCAATGCAGAGAGGTCTATTAACACAAAGTGAGTGAGAAA
>VUQG01040263.1:0-19779 GCA_015106755.1 Etia nguti
AATAGACCTCTCTGCATTGAATCATACCTGTTATTAATCTCTGTCTCTCTTCCACAGCATGTCTTTATCCTGTTTTCCTTCTCTCAATCCAACCGGTCGCAGCAGATGGCCCCGCCCCTCCCTGAGCCTGGAGTTTTTCCTTCCCACTGTCGCCAAAGTGCTTGCTCATAGGGGGTCATGTGATTGTTGGGTTTCTCTCAATATGTATTGAGTGATATGATGATATGATATGAATCGAAGTACAGGGAGGAGGTAGGGCCTTTACCAGGTGTCTAACCAACTGTTTACACACTATGTGTGTAGCTATATGTAAACTACTGGTTAAAAGTTTTAGAACACCCCAATTATTCCAGTTATTTATTACAATTCAAGCCGTTGTAACTGTTTGTACTTTTATTCTATCAGTAGTGTAAGGTGGGCAAATGTCTACAAGATACATGCAGATGTCTACGAACTGGAGCTATTGGAGAGACATCTCAACTTTCAAGGATTTAAATATGGATCATAAGTCTCCAAAATTCATTGTTTCTCTTCATATCTTTGTTTTTCCTCCATGGATAGCTCGAAGTAGTCTTGGCTCGAGGTGAAAAAACAACACCTTTGTCCTGCAGTACTACTGACTTTCCAGTATTTGCAGACACGATGAAGTGATAATTTGCCCGCCACAGTAGAGAGTCAGTCACATAGATAAAAACTATGGATAGTGTGTGAGAGCCACAGAAAACAAATGACAGCTTCAATCAGTTTCTAGCCTTTCATTAAGGGGCTCAGTGTGTTCCCCTTTTGGGGGGGGCTACAGTTCAGGTGGTACCACAGGGCACCTACTCAGGGCCGTGCAGAGATGTTTAGAGGGGTGGGTGCTCAAAGTTATAAAGGGGCACATAGAACCAGGTTGAAGAAGAACAACACACATTCTTTAAGAATCTAATATGGAATTGCATCATACTATATCACTGTCATCAGGTGGGGACAATGCAAAGCAAACGTAGCCTATGTTTTACCTGATGGGGTACAATGTTGCTGTTGAGGTGTTGCTGCTGCTCTTGCTGCTGATAGTGCTGGAGGGCAGGGCTGTGTTGATCTGAGACAGTAGGCATTAAAAAGTCCATAGGAGGCATGATAGCTGATTAAAGTGTTATGAGACAATAATAAAATGCAAAGATTGGTTACAGCGCTTGGAACCATAAAGCAACAAAACTGTGAGAAATAAACTAGGCTCTGCCTGTGAGTCACTCTTTGCCTCTCCTTCTCCTTCCATCTCCTCATCTCATCTATCACTCTCCACTTGCTGTGAATATGAGAACAAGGCACAGTTTGCTATTGCATTGATCTATTATTTAATTATCCACACTCAAAAACTCTTGCACCTAATCCATAATAAAGTAATAATAGAAAAATGTTATAGAACCAAAACATACCAGGTGTGTTTATTATTGTTTTTATACTGGAATACCTCTGCAATGGAACAACTGGTACATGTGTTATTGTGACCTGTGCTCTTTTTATTCCAGCTAGTAAGGGATCCACTGCCTTTAGCAGCCTCACACAGCTCCTTTTGTCCCTGTTTCCTCCTCATGTCCTTACAGGGCATGTTTGGACAATGTTATATCATGAGTAATAATTCAAAAAAATCTATATAAATAAAATACGCACACACACACACACACACACACACACACACACACACATTCACATACAGTGACATTTTATATCTTCTCCAGAATACTGTATATAGCCTACTGAAGCCACAAGTTTGCATCATGGTGCTGATCAAGAATCCTTCCCTTATTGTTTATTCCTAGTGCTATAATAATAAAGTAATAAAAAAAAAAAAAATAAAGTATTTATATATTTATTCAATTTGTTTAACTATCCACTCTGTGCAGGCAGAAAGCTTATTAAATGTTTAAACTGGAGAGCTACAATAATGTTGCTGCTGTAAAATCAGCATTTTGTCTTATTTGAAATATAAATCTAATATAATCTGTTTTTTAATGTATTTTCTTTAAAACACAGTGTTTTTAATAATATTGTTATTTTAATAACTATAATTATGTGGATATGCATATTAGATAGTTTTTAGTGAAATATAAGCCCTCCAGAAAGGCAGGAAAAAGCCCTGTAACTTACTTTAAAACTAAATATGTTCCCTAAAACGATGGACAGAGCTACAGACCCATGACACCCTTACCCAGTTAGCTAGCAGCTAATGACCAGCACTATTTGTGCAGTTAATAAAAGGACAGGCAATGTTTGTCGCGCTGTTACACACACACAGCACGCTCATTTGTTTCAATTTGTCAGTTGTCACAAGACAGTTTACCAACATGTACATAATAACCTAATACTGCTGTGTGCTGCAGTAGGCTATAGAGTACGCTGTACACCTACTTACTGGTTTTTGTTGGCTCTGTCCCCTGAACCCACTGCTCCATCCCTCCCCTGCAGCTGAGCCACAAACCACATCCCACTATAGAGACAAACCCTGTATCCCAGAGGAGGATAAGCTGACTTTATTCAACATCTCTACATGCAGCTCCAAATTATCTACATGGATGTTTCAAATCTGAGAACAAAACAAAACACATTTAATAGCTTTACCCAAAACCTTTATAGATGTGATATTTTTGCCCAAAGCTAAACATAGCTGTGTGACTTTATGTTTGAAGTTTGAGAGTGTTTTTGATTAGATTAAAGATCTAGGCTGACAGAAGGTCTAGAGCTAAATATTTACTTGTTGAGCTGTAGAAATGTAAGTCATACCATGACAACTAATCAAATGCAGCCTAATTATTACTTCTTAATAGGAAAACTTCAAATATTTTAACTTTCTACTGTTATCAGTTTGCTTATGATGATGTTTTGTCTTACTTTCCCAAAACACATTTTTGAAACATTTCTACTTTGTTTATATGGAATCTAATATTTATTCCAATATTTGTAAAAGTGCATGTTTCTTAATAGCTTAAATTCCACCAGGTGTGTCTCATGCACCCATGGCTTCATGATTTAGTGGTTAACATATTTGGCTGTCATGTGAAAGATCCCCATCTTGAGGCTAGTGTGCTCTTAGTGCTGTTGCCAAACCCAGGTAAACTGAGAGGGATGCAATAGGAAGGGCGTCCATTTTCAAAATTGTGCAGACTCCTCCACTGTGGAGACCCTTCGGGAAATAAAGGAGCAGCAGAGAAAAAAAAAAGTCCTTTTAAATTGAGGAGCAAAAAGTAAAAGTTTCCTTTAAAATAGTTCAGTTAATCACACAACTGTCCATGTCTGTGTGTGTTTCAGTGTTCCCCCCTGATGTCCAGAAGGTTTTGGTGATTAAAGAAGAAATTCCCTGTGACTGGAGCTTCAGTGTGGACCATCAGCACCAGGAGATCCTCCAAATAAAGGAGGAACAGGAAGAACTCCTGACCAGTGTGGGGGAAAAGCAGCTTAACAGGTTGGAGGAAGCCGATAACACCAGGTTCTCATTCGCTGTTGCCACTGTGAAGACTGAAGATGATGATGATGATGAGAAACCTCAGACTTCAGATCTTCACCAGAACCAGCGTGACTACAACAGAGAGACTAATCAGATAAAAGCAGAAACTGATGGAGAGGACTCTACAGGAGCAGAACCAGCTGGAAACCCAAATCTAAAGAGTCATGTAGAGCTGAAAGCAAATGGAAAAGCTTCTGATTCTTCTGAAACTGACATCAGTGATGGCGATGATGATTGGCAGGAACCTTTGTCCTATCCTGGACCTGAAACAAAAACCAGTGATGGAGAGCAGAAGGAGACGCCTGTGCCTCAGTTTCCTAACAGTGTTACCGCTGAAAGGTTTACACAGCAGCCTTACATAAGACTCCACCCACAAAAGAAGCCGTTCAGCTGTGATATTTGTGGTAAAAAGTTCAGTCGCAAAATGCACGTTAAAACACACATGAGGACTCACACGGGAGAGAGACCCTTTGGTTGTGACGTCTGTGGTGAGAAGTTTGCACAGCAGGGGAACCTGCGGAGTCACCTGAGAGTGCACACGGGGGAGAAACCGTTCAGCTGTGACATCTGCGGTAAAAACTACAGACAGCAGGGTGTTCTGAGGACACACATGAGAACGCACACAGGGGAAAAACCGTTTGGGTGTGAGTTTTGTGGAAAGCAATTTAGCCAACAGACTCATCTCAAGGCACACATCAGAATCCACACTGGAGAGAAACCTTATCAGTGTAACTTCTGTGCCAGCAGCTTCAGCCAGAAGAAGCATTTTGATGAGCACACCAGACGGCACACTGGAGAAAAACCGTTCGGCTGTGATTTTTGTGGAAAACGGTTCTACCGGCAGGAGTATCTAAAGAGTCACGTTACGACTCACACAGGAGAGAGACCATTTGGCTGTGATGTTTGTGGAAAAACCTTCAACCGAAAGACACGATTTAAGGCTCACATGACGCTTCACAAGTGATAGATGCTGCATTATTTCAGGGTTCGTTGTGAAAGATACATTACCCAAGTGCCTTGGTAAGGACCACACAGAGTTTAAAAAATTAAAAATATTTAAAAACGCCTTCAATCTGATTTTGATGAGTCCTACAAATGCATTGGATTGTGAAGTCAGCTTTTAAGAACTTGCTTTGCAGAAACTGTAGTAAATGGAGTGTTGTTTTAAAAGTGTTTTAGGGGTAAATTTGAATCATGCATTCAGAAAATACAAACTACAAGCTTCTATTAATGTTGCTTTCATGAGAAAGTGCATGTATAAGTCAGAGTTTTGCTTTACAAAAGCAAATTAAAGCCCTTTGTACCTTCTGGATTCATGTACAGCTGCGTCCGTAAGTATTTGGATAGTAGAAGATGTCTTTGTACACCAGCACAGTGGATTTAAAATCCAATCAATATGCGATCAGAGGTTGACTTTCAGCTTTAATTCAAGAGGTTTTTACAAAAAACTGTTTAGGAATCATAGCCATTTTTATACTTGGTGTCCTATTTTCAGAGGTTCAAACCTGGACAACTGAACATAAATGTAATTCTAAGTATTGTTTTTGATACTTGGATGAAAATTCTTCTCAGTTGAATTTGCTGAAATATGAAGAAACCATGAATGCAACAATTAATCGTCTTACATTGATTTATTTTATATATTTTTTTAAGTCTTTTACTTGCCTGTGTGCAATAAATAAGGAAGTAAGAAAGAAAAACAAGTCTGTGTGTGTCTGTTTTTGCACTGAAAGGTACTTCAGAGTGCTCAGGATGTGCTCTCAGTGGGTATGTCCCTCCTTGGGCTGGTTGGATTTGTGTGTTTAGTCAGCACTAGTCAAACAAGCTGGGCTGTGTTGGTCAAATGTGCTCAGGTACAATATTTGATATTTAATTGTCAAAGTCAGGCACATACCCTGCTTTTATCAGTTTCATTGTATTTGAAGCTTCAGAGGAATGCAACTGATTAAAAATAGACATCTGACTGAACTTAATTTGGAAATTAAGTTTCACTGTGTGGAGGAAATCTTTGCTGAGGAGCCATTAAGATATGTAAATGAAAGCAATTTATCTTCTTGTCACGAATGGTAGTATTTATTTTAAAAGAAAATAAGTACAATGATAAAATTTTTATCCAGAAAAGGAATTAATTTCTGCGAGGAGCCGGGTAAGGTGTTTCACCATCTGACTGGGATGCCTCCTAGTAAAGAGTTTCAGGCACATCCCACCTGGAGGGTTCCAGCTGAGGGACTCTCTCATGACCCTGACATGGGTTAAAGGGGCAAAAAAAAATAAAAAATGGATAGAGTTTAGCAAGGCCTACCCAGTAAAATATTTCTTTTAAACAGTTCCTAAGTTAAATAGACGTCCTCTTAGTGCACCAATCTGTAGCTACCAATGTGCTGTATATCAGAAGATGCCTTTCTGAAAGCAATGAGGACAGAAATGATATATTTTTGTATTCATAAATAAAAATGTGTCTCTTTTGCACTGTTGTGAAATCTTTTGGTAAATGAAACCAGAAATAAAAGGAAGTGATGGGAAAAGTGTTGTTTCCAGCCACTGTGTGTGTACATGGTGAATGCAGAAATAAGGACCGTTACCTTTAGAGAGGCAAACAGTGAGGTAAGAGTTTCTCAAATTTTCAAATGAGATATTTTATGTAAAGAACAGCATATACACTGTTTTTCTTTCTCTGTTTTTGGATGATAAATTAATTCACAAACGGAAAACATCAGAGGACAGCCACATCCCTCTTATTCATGGTAGGATACATTTGAATTGGTATGAGTAGTGCTTTAAAGTTTCAGAAAATGTACAAGACACGTGCTTTTCTTTTATCAGGCCAGCAGAGGGCGACATCTGCCTGAACAACAGGGGAGGTTGTGGCTTCCAGTAAAACATTTATGGAGAAAAGAACTGATTAGTCGGATTAATAAAAAAAAAAAGAAGTCAAATTTTGATCAATGTTAATCAGTGGATAATGTTTATGGAAATAAAGGAGGCTGATACAGCACAAAAATTAAAATTAGTGACAGAAATATCACATCGGCCTGATTTTACTATAACAGATGGAAACTAGTCTTGCTCTAGAGACATGAATGGAAAGACTAAGAACTGGTTGGATCAAAGATGTCCAAGTTGTTTCAACTGTTGAGTTAAAAGTAAGTACATTCTCATTAGTTAGACTGCTAATTAGAACTAACAAAAATAAATGGCAAGATTGGAAAGAATAAATGGGAAATAAATAGATTAGATGGGGCCTATTTTAATATATTATTTAAAACTCTTAATTAAAACCCTGAGGCTTTAACAGCTGTATTACTGCTAAAAATAAAACGATTTAAAGTCCTTTCCTTTTAATCCTGTTAATTCAGTTCTACCAGGAATACAATTTTTGTATTCAGTGATTACTGCTAATTTTTTAATGTGTCTATAAGAACTGGAAAATTAGCAAATACTGCAAACAACATGATTGTAAATATGTAATGTATTTATAGCTAAACATTTAATATTTGTGGTCTTTTTTTTACTTAAAAATGAATACTACTAACAAACACAATAAAAAATTGAATGTAACTATTATTTTACAGTATTTATAATATCACATTTATTTTGTGTATTTATTAATTATTTAATATATAATATTATTTTATTTACAATACTTATTTTTCTAGTAATATGAGATATTTAAAAAATATATTTATCTTTTAATATTTGCCTTTGATATTTACGTTTATGTGGTGTAGTTACTATGGCGACGGAGACTAAAGGTGTCCGTTCCGATGCCTGCTCAAAAACCCGCGGAGAAGGCAACAAATCTTTAACAATAGGATTCAGGAGAGTGGATTCCCTGTTGGAGTCTGCATCCCGCTCTTATATAATAGATCCACGGATGAAGAAGCAGGACAGAAAATGAAGGAAGCGCCTCTTTAACGGTGAGCGGCGGTGATCGGTCCTGCGCAGGCCTGGTTCATCTTAAATGAGCCTCCAGTTTATTTTAAAGAACAGAACAAATGCGGGCACCATGAACGAAGAGGAATATTGTCAGCAGCACGACACTGAAAGTGTTCGTTTTCAAGATAAACCGGACAATAAACCGCTGGGAGTCCATCAGCAGCTGGATGTAAAGCAGACAGATGGTAAGGATCATCACAGATTTAATGTGGAGTGTTTCTACTGGGGGAAAGGCGGACTTTAGTGGTTAGTAAAGAAGAAGAGTCACATAAAAAGCTTCTGTAAATCGGAATATGTTCACAAATTCCAAAAACTGTTTTTCACCTTCTGTTTTCTTTTTTTTAAAAACGCTGTAAATACGGAACTGAACGACAACAGTACAGAGCAGCACCCGGACGGTTTACAGCGGGTACACAACAGGGTTATTTTGTAGTTCAGCCTCAGTGCAAGCCAAAGTTTGGGATTTTTTTTTCCTTTTACTTAATTAAAAGGTCAAAGAGACACTAACATGATGGATGCCTGACTGCAAACTGTCAGTGTACCTTTAATATGTTATAAGGCATATAATACAAATATAAGAATTTCATAAGTATGAACTCATGTACTTGTTTTTCTGAGTACCTGCAGTCTCTTATTTATGTTCCATTTATAGTTTAACCTCCATGTAACAGGACATTTTCTGTGGAGCAAAGGTGGAGAGATCAGAACTTAGTATCACTGATGTGCCAGGTGTATGAGTGTGAGGACTTTGTATCTGTAAACATGTTTTGTAAGTCTTCACATTTCATGATTGATCAGTATTTCAAGAAAAAAAATCAGGCCTGGTGTTAATATTGTAGACACGAGTGTTTATAGACTAACTGCAGCTCTTTAATGTCGGACTAAATTCGGCCTGCTTATAAGCGCCCGTAAAGGCTCTACTACAGGTGGCTTCATATCTTAAATATTTGTGTGCAGCGTAAATATACTTCTGACCAAATAAGAAACTTATTTGTTATTTGCAAAAGACTTACTTTAACCAAAACCATGTTCTTCTTAAAAAAAAAAAAAAACATAACAAAAGGTTAAAGCAGAAATTTGAAGTGCTGTAGAGCCAAAAATTTGGCAGAGAGAGACGGCTGGAGTGGATGGATTACTCAGGAGTGAACAGTGAGGACAAAATCCAGTTTTTATTTCCTGTTTTCTACTGACTGTTTTTTTCTTTTCTTTTTTTTCAATTCTAGGTGGTGTGACCCAAAATTTGTGCCACTGCTCTTTTAGGACCCTGGTGGTTTCACAGCATATTGTAGTACTAGTATTATAATTCGAATGATTTCTCCTTGCGTGGGCCTTTATTTAGAAATTAATCCACACCAAAAAAGATATGGGTGATTGCCTGAAAACAAGCCAAAGACTGTAAAACATCAGCAGCTCACACACTGCAGGGCATTCATCCATCGACCAGGGTATTGCAGATATTCTTCTTCCTAGCCACACTTTCCAATTCCTCCAGTGGGATCCTAATGCATTCCCAGGCCTGATGGGGTCTCCTTCCAGTTGGGCACGGTGGTGTCATACAGTGTTAAAACCGGAGCCCGGTCAGAGTGCGAGCCGCTGACCTTTTTTGTCTTTAAACGGATTTAAAATGTCTTATTATTCTGTCAGGCAGAGATAAAAATGTAAGACGCATTAATGTCATAAAAAATAAATATAACCATGTAATATAATAGACTGTCAACAAAAATGAAATATTTGGCACAAAGCTGCAGAATCAGTCATTAAAAGGCTTTTTCTTCTGCTTTTTATATTTCTTTGCTGTCACTTTTTGTTTTTGTTGTTTTCAGACAAACAGCGTCTGTCTCAATAATGTTAATACTGCTGAGAGTCTCTGCTCTCCTTTTTTTATTCTCCACCCCCCTTTACTATTCTTTGATTTAGCTCATTTAAATCTGCAATTATTAGTGCTAAAAATATCTGCACCTCACCAGCCTTTGTGTGATTTTTGCCATGCTGTAGAAAGTTGTTAATGGACTATCATTATCATTTCATTGCATTTTATTCTGCATCATATGATTTGACCCAAATATGAGGTTGATACAGATCACCTCTCAGTATGTTTCTCAGTGCTTCAAGTGGGCAGTTACTCTTTTTATTACAGATAAACCAGTTAAACTCACTTTTTTCTGTTTGCTTGTGTAGTGAAATCAGAAGTCTCATAGCATACGTGGAATTGCCCAGCACTAAGTAAGCGATTCTTCTTCTATATAGCTATAATAACAATTTTTGTTTTTTTATTCTTTTCCAGATTGATTGTAAAATTAGAAAACAGCCGCATTCTTTTGTGATTTTGGTAGTAGCTTCAAATCAGAAATCAGTCATGTACCGTCAGACATGAGCTTCCTGTGTGACTTGGTTATTAACTTTATAACTATAACTAAGTTTTTTTAGTTATTAATTTTATTCAAGTTTACTTCATTAGTTCCCCAAAAAATTACCACTAGTATAACTTTTGTGATCTTCTTTGATTGTGCGACAGTAATCGCACAAGTGATATGTGATCAAAAAGTCAAACTTGTTCATAATGCTCATGTCTGTGTTATTTTTCCATGCAGATATCTCACAACTGTTGGCGATTAAAGAGGTTCCCCCTGAATGGAGCCCCACCTCAGATCCACAAGACCCAGAGGGCATCCAGATAAAAGAGGAGCAGGAGGAGCTTTGGACCAGTCAGGTGGGAGAGCAGCTGAATGGGGTGCAGGTGGCGGATATCTCCAGGTTTCCAGGCCATGCTGTCAGTGTGAAACATGAAGACAGTGACGAGAAATCTGAGTATTCACAACCTTCTCAAAGAAAAACTGAATGCAACAGAGAAGCAGAGGCTTTAACTGCCCCCCCAGCTAAAGGAATAAAAATGGAAACTGATGGTGATGACTCAGCTAGAAGTCCATATCAAGATATTTATATACATCCAAATGGTGATGAAAAGGCTTCCAGCTTATCTGAGACTGAAGTCAGTATTAATGATGATGATGATGACTATTATTGGCAGGAGCCTTTATCGGACTCTGGACCTGACACTGAAGACAGTGACAGTGATTGGAAGGAAACTGGGACACCTGAATCAGGTGTAAATAGTGACAAAGGACAAGACAGTTCTAAAGTATCTGAATGTGATAAAACTTTTCTTTGCAAACAGTCGCTTCAGGGGGAGAGGGGAAGAATGACTTCCTCTGGTTTGGCTAAAAAGAAATGCTTTACAGTATCACAAAATGTTGATTCATCAATGGCAGTACGCACCGGAGAGAAACCATTTGGCTGTGATGTTTGTGGACAAAGATTCAACCAAAAAACACATCTAAACACTCACATGAGAATTCACACGGGAGAGAAACCCTTCTGTTGTGATTTTTGTGGACAGCGCTTTAACCAGAAAACACATCTTAAGATCCACATGAGAATTCACACGGGAGAGAAACCTTTTGGTTGTGATAATTGTGGCAAAAGATTTAGACACCAGTGCACTCTCAAAATACACATGGCAGCGCACACAGGGCAGAAACCATTTACCTGTGACGACTGTGGTAAAAGATTCAGTCATCAGAAAATTCTGAAGGCGCACATGACAATTCACACAGGAGAGAAACCATTTCACTGTGATGAATGCGGTAAAAGTTTTAGCCAACAGGGAATTCTGAAGGCGCATATGACAGTGCACACAGGAGAGAAACCATTTGGTTGCAGTAGATGCGATAAAAAATTTAGACTACATAGTGATCTCACAGCGCATATGAGAGTCCACACAGGAGAGAAACCATTTGGTTGTGATAAGTGTGGTAAAAGGTTTAGCCAAAAGGGATGTCTGCAGAGACACCTTAGACTCCACACAGGAGAAAAGCCGTTTAGTTGTGACGATTGCGGAAAACGATTTAAGCGAAAGACACACCTTAAAGCACACATGACAGTTCACACAGGAGAGAAACCATTTGGCTGTGATGTCTGCGGCGTAACATTTTCACGACAGGGAACCCTGAAGAGACACATGAGAGTCCACACACGATAGAAACTGTAAAGTAACAGGATTTTGTCCAAAAGATTACATGCAGTGTTAAAGTGTGCCGGTGCAGATCAGAGCAGTGGATTTCCTTTATGGCACCGAGATAACTGAGAGTGTAGGTTGATACGTCTCAGATAGGTCTACTGTATTCCACTAGTTTCTCTTCTGAAGCTTAAATAAAAATGCAGAAGGGGAAAATATCCTAGACAAAGATGGGGTAAATGATGATGCTGATAAAAAGTTAACATCCATGGAAAGAAGTAAATTCTGCCCAGTCACATGTGATGGTACAGTGAAAGAACTTTTTCCAAGTTAAGAATGCATTGCTCAAAAAAGTTAAAGAAATACTTTTTAATCAGAGTATAGAATCAAGTCAGTTAAACCACTGGGATATTGACCCGGTCAGTCAAGTAGCAGAGGGGGCTGTTAATCAGTTTCAGGTGGTTTGGTGTTAATGAAATTAACAACAAGTGCACCAGAGGGGCAATGATGAGACAACCCCCAAAACAGGAATGATTTTTTTCCCCTCCTCATTTTTTCTGATTGTTTTTTCACTATTTTGGGATTTGGTAAGGATCATTGTCACTACTGGTAGCAGATGATACCTGGACCCTAAAGAGGTTACAAAGGTAGTCCAACTCCTCCAGGATGGCACATCAATACGTTCCATCGTCATAACGTTTGCTGTTTCTCCCAGCACAGTCTCGAGAACATGGATGAGATTCCAGGAGACAGGCAGTTGCTCTGGGAGAGCTAGACAGGGCTGTAGGAAGTCCTTAAACCATCAACAGGACCAGTATCTGCTCCTTTGTGCAAGGAGGAACAGGATGAGCACTGCCAGAGCTACAAAATAATCTTCAGCAGGACACTGGTGTGAATGTCTCTAAACAAACAATCAGAAAGAGACTTCATCAGGGTGGCCTGAAGTCCTCTAGTGGGCCCTGTGCTCACTGCCCGGCACCGTGGTGCCTGATTGGCAGTTGCCATCGAATACCAGAATTAGCAGGTCCAGAGTGGTCCCCTGGTACCCTTGGCAAAATGGAACCAGCCTGCAGCATCTTTTTTTTCACTTTGATTTTTGAGTTGTCTTTAAATGAATCCCTCTGTAGGTAAGATAATTTTTATTTCCTCAAACAATGTGGCATCCTTTCATTCCTAACTCATTACTCCAGTCCATATCAGTATAAATATCCATTATGATTTCTTCCCATTAAGATCTGATGTGTTTTCATAGTGTTCCTTAAATGTTTTTTGAGCAGTCCATTTAGTAACAGAAATAAGATTAATACTGGGTTCAGCCCCCCGTCACCTTGAATTTGATAAGTGGTTAAGAAAAAGGATGGATGGACTACATATTTAGTTAATATATAGATCAAATATAATAATAAAACTATTACTTTTAATAACAGGAAAGCAATACATAAGAATAGGCTGGATGGAGAATGAATAACACCAGGAAAGTGTAGCTTGACTCCTAAAAATAAAGTGTTATATCGAGAAAAAGTATACTTTCCGACTGATAAATTTTACAAGTGTTGATCAAAATGTATAATACTCCTTCCTTTAGCCTTATATACAGTTTGTTTATTATTGCTTCCAGATTTGTTTTTTACTATGCAATGTAACCACTCATGATGGCTCTAAAGTCGAATTTGCCTGATAAATATTTTGTATAAGACAACAGTGTTTCTAATTTCCTTTGAGGACTTGATGGACTGAGGCTGATGTAGACATGAGGTCCACAAATAAAGTTTCTTAACATTTGATAACTTGTCTTTGTACTATTTTCATGTAATCCCAGGTTCTTAAGCAAATATTGCACTACTGTACAATTCACTGACAAATACAGATAGTGACCGCATTCAGGTTAAAAAAAGAAACATAAACCACATCAAAACTGTGAATAAAATAAACCACCATTCTTTGAACAGACTCATGTTTTATGTGTATTATTTGCATAAGGTAAAGCTAATTTTATGTCAAACTATATAAGAACAGTTAAATCATAATGGAGAAAGAAATGTTATCACTATCCAATTGTCTGTTCAACGGGTAATCAGTGCCGCTCACCCGGGCAGTAATTAGTAAAATTGATGTCATTTAATCAGATTACCTGTGGTATAAACTTTTTTCCCCCTTCTTATCACCCCCATGCCACTCACAGCAGATGACTCCCCTTCCCTGACCCAGGGTGTTTCGGAGGGCTCTTCCTGTTCAATCTAAGTTCTTCCTCCCCACTGTCGCCAAACGAGCGATTCTGCAGTGAGTTTATTCACAGTGAGTTTAGGCCACACATAGTCTCACGATGTTGTTAAATTGTCAAATTAAATAAAGTAAAGAAACGTTTAGTGTGAATGGTTATCAGGACATCAGTGTGTATGCAATGCCTGAGCATCTTAAATTGAAGCAGCACCACCCAACCAATACCTGGAAGAGACAGAAGTAGGCAACGTGGAAACAAGGGCTCCGCTGTACAAGCTAATTATTCTTACTTTTAGTCACAATGTCACCAAAGAATTAGTTATCCAATGCTGTGTTAAAACACAAGAAGGATCATTGAGTATACTGCAAGACACTTAAAGTGTACTTGCATACCCATAAGTACTTTTAATGTTTTATTATATCCAAGTGAGCCAAAAATAGCCTACATGACAAAAGTATTAATTGAAATTACATTAGCAGTCATTTTCTTCCAATAAATACACTAATAAACTCTAAAACTTCAATTATTATTATGAAGTGTATTCACTGCATAATAACGATAATAGGTTGACCAATAAAATAAAATATAAATTGGATGTCGTGGTCTTGGTTTCTTGTTAACTGGATCACTGTTTTTATTGACATCCTTCCTTTTATGTTAGCATCATGTTAATATTTTCCCAGAGTTTCCAGTCATTAACCTAAGATCTGTTAGTTTCTCTTCCCCTCTCTACACTTCTTCATTTGTAACTGCCAGCATGATCCTCATGTTTTCACACGTGTCCACTCTGTGTAAATAGTGTCGCTTCACAGCATTTTATCTGTATGCCGTCCTTTAAAAAAAAAAAAAAGGTCTCTTTTTGTCTTTCTGCTCCTCT
Source organism: Etia nguti (assembly GCA_015106755.1). Classification (NCBI taxonomy): domain Eukaryota; kingdom Metazoa; phylum Chordata; class Actinopteri; order Cichliformes; family Cichlidae; genus Etia; species Etia nguti. Next base: position 14,534 of record VUQG01040263.1, read on the forward strand.
GGACTTCATATTCATGTGGATTTTAGATTCTCAGGATGGCTTTTTGTGATTTAATGTGCATTTGGTCCTGTTACCAGTAAATTTATGACAGTCGATTCAAATATTTTCAAGTCCACAACTCAGTCCTGCATGTGCAGAATTATTACTTGTATTTGCACTACCTTAAATATAAATTGATACATGTGAAAAATGTTACACTAATCATGAGTGCACAACAAGAGAATACAGTAATACTTAAATGTGCTTTAGTGTAACTTTTCCCTCTGCGTGCACCTGCTGTACATACATGCATAATAGGGCTAAATCTAAGCTAAATCCTCCACAGAAGAATCTGATTAGAAAAAAAAATTACACGTTTTTTATTTTCCTCTTTTTATGCTTTATTTTTTATCCCTCGTCCTGTAGAGAGGACAACGCTCCATTACACATCTCTTCAGATCTGTACTGAAACATCCATCCCACTCATCCCTCTGCCATCTTTTTTCACTACTACAGTGCATCCACCAGCTTTACATCGTCAAAGCTTCTCAGCATTGTCTCGATTAGAGTAATGTTTTGAAAGACACAAGTTTGGGGTATGGGCCAAAAAGATGACAGTGATAGAGAGGACTGTAGAGTTGAAATAAAATAAACATAATACCGAATGATGCAGAGTGAGGAAAAATGTACAACCTACTCTACATGAGACCAACAAATGAGAGCTAAAAATAATGAGCTTAAAAACGCAAATACACAAACACACACAGGGCACAGTAGTGTTGTGTGAAAGTATTAGAAATAAACACGTATTAAATATACAATACATAGATTCATAGACATTGATATATATGGGAGATATACAAATAGCGATAATGTTAACAGAAACAAAAGTGTGGAAAATGATGGAGACACACTCCTGGTAGTTGAAGGGAAGAAATTGGTTTCCTCAACATTTAAAATCTGCTAAGGTGAGATTAAAGCGGCTTATTTCTTAGTTTGTGTTGTGAAAATAAGGTGAGCGGTTGTTCTTCACATGCATCAACTAACAGAAGACTTTCAAATACCATGAGGGTGAAGATTTGTGCAATCCTGGTGAAGATGGGTGCAGTTAAAGGTCAAAACAGAGGGAAAAGAGGGATATCTGATTAACGCTTATCCCATCAAAATGTTACGCTCAGCAATAGCAAGCTGGTGTCCGCTCTCTACAGAATTCGGGTTTAGAGTTTTATAGGTTCGGCGTCGATTGAAAAAGCCTCTGAGATGGCGAGAGAGGTGCCGAAGCACATGAAATGGGAACCCACCCACTTCACGGGTCTGTCACTTAAACTCAAATTGAGGCTGCCTTGCTTGCGTAAGTTTCGTTTTGTTTTTTTGTCCGCGAGGAGAACAGGAAAGAAGAAAAAAGGAAGGAGAGAGACAGAGATAGTGAAAGAGAGGAGAGCAGCCGGGCAACGGTGCAGATCTACTGCGAGAAGTGGTGAGATTTTAAAAAGAACAGATCCTAAACATGAGCAGATGTGTGTGAGCTGCAGAATCACAGAAAGAATCCAGAGTTAGAAAAGAGAAAGAGTTTTTTTTTTGTGTGGCTTTTTTTTCTCTTTTTCCATTTTTTTGTGTTTGTTACAGTTCATAATGGTTCAGTAGTTCCACATAAAGATAGGAGATGGATCCTGAGGCAGATGGTTTCAAGTGCATGAAGGTGGTCTGTAATCCTCAGGGGATTGCAGGGAGATGTGGGAAGGCTCAGATGATACCATACTGGGCCAGCTCATGCAGCTCCAGGTGATTGAAGGCCTCCCACGGGCAAATGACAGTGATGTCTGCAAAAAGACAGCACAGATGTGAAGATGTTCAGGCCCCTGCAGAGCACTGAAGCCAATGGTTTCAACCATAGCATACACTTACCTGTGCCTAAGCCCTCCATTCCAGGGATATCATCTCCAAATCTGCAAAGAAGAGCATTGCGATGATTACAAATCACTTGATTTGATTTATTTAGTTTTTTGCAAGACCCTGAAGAAGAAAAGTAATCAGAGCATACCCCTGGACTCCCTTCTTTGGAGGCTTGCTCTTGAACTGACGAGTCTGCCTCTGCTTGAACTTGGGGGGTCCCTTGCGTGGGGTGGCGGGGCCTCCGCTGACACGGGTGGCCGACTTGATCTCAGCTTTGGGTGGCTCAAGATTCATTTTGAGCAGTTATGTATGAGAACGTGCGTGCAGGCTGTTAGCGTTAGACACCTCTCTGAAGTGTAATCGTGGTGGTGAAGTCTTTATTTTTGGAAACAACAGGGGAAAAGAGCAATTAAAAACAGAAATAAAGGGAAACTCTCACTAGGTTATTATCTGTAAATCCTTTTAGTGTCGAGCAGTGAATGATCTAAAACTCTCTAACCGTGTCACAGATAGCACGCAGCTCCTGTCACCTGTTTGACATTACCATCTATAATCCTATTACAGATCTGATGAGCACCTGCCAGGATTTACATTTCCCAGCACCTGAATGTGGTGGACCACACTGCAGCTTGTCCTGCTGGGATGACCCAATTACCCATAATCCCTGGCTCAAGTTAATAAGTGCAGTCCTTCTTTGTTTTGAGCTGATGGTGAACTCGTAATCTTGTTAAAGCAAGGACACCGCTGCAGAAATGCTGAGCTATGCACTGAAGGTCTAAACGATTAAATCCGCTCACCATGTCCCAATGACACAGACAACCCTGAACAGGTCTTAACCGTTAATGTGGTTATACTGGATAAATACCAAGGTTATTACAGCTAATAGATTGTCAAATTATTTTTTTTTACTGAACATCCAATCTTCTTATACACTTAATGAAACAAAAAAAACTGTTACGTTATCGTTCTCTGATATTCAAATTTTATCTTAACTATCAATTTATCTAATATGTTGAATACACATGGGCAAGATGTCTTTCCTTGATATTCTTTTAAATAAATAAAAACAAGCAAAGGCAAACAACTAATATGAAAAGCAAAATAGTTAAAGACAGAAAATTATGATTGAGAACAAAAACTTGGCAAAGAAAAGAATATATGTGGGTTGAACATACTCACGTATCACATATTCAGAGATTTGCTTTTGTTTGAGCCACAGTTTTAATATTCAGAATTTTAAAATCAAACTTGTTTTGGACACCTTTAAACAGGCCAAACCGAAGTGCTTGTTGTGAGATCATTTTGAAACATTTTTTCCGTCCAGGTTGTTGATAAATGTATCTGTCAGGTGAATAAATAAAGCAAGAACTTGTACACGAAACAACAAGTTGTTATATCCAGGTGTGGAGTACGTTTGCACTGTAGGCAGTTTTTAGATACACTGTAAAAATAACTGATAACTGAGTGTTAAACAGCATCGGTCTATAGATTGCAGAATTGTTGATTAATAGACGTTAGAAACACCTGCACTAATTTACTCTGTCATGTTTAGTCACATTACAAACGATATTATAAATTGCTGTTTACTTTTTATACCCAAGCCGGATGATTTCTGGAACTCTAAACTCTTTTATCTGGATTATTTTCTCCTAATAAAGGAAAAAATATTAACATCCACGTTCTTCACTGACACACGTTGAGATGCAGAAGAGCAACAAAGTTTCCCACCGCTCTATTAAATCCAGATGGTGTCTGAATATCAGCACTGATAGGTGATGATGGTCTACTCACCGGCTGCTTGGGTGAAGAACAGCCAGACGAGTGGGTGTGAGCGCAGCGCTGATCCGTCTAGCAGATGAGTGGACTTCTATGCTAGGCTTGCTGTGAGGGCCAGTCGGGGCTTGCGGTCCCTCTTATAGCCGACACCCGCGGAAGATTACGGAGGCGCCGCCTCCCTTGTCAACAGTTCACATGTTTGAGGTTTAGGTTAAACTGTAATGTAAATGTGGATTGTGCACATTGTGAACAGCAGTGGACCATAACTGTGTACATTTACTGTCAACTTCAAACATTTCAGTGAGACATTTCACTGTGAAATTATAAAATTGTTCATATTATTACTGTTTTACAGATGTTTTCTTGTATACCATACACTGAATTTTACTATTTACATGTATATGAAGATAATACAGAAATATAGTTACTCTAGTGACCATGTGCAAATTTAAAGCAGAAGTAAACATGTTTACAGCCTGCTGCAAAAAAAGGAGCTTTGGCCTCTATGAATAGAATAGAATTCAACTTTATTGTCATTGCACATGTCACAAGTACAAGGCAACGAAATGCAGTTTGTATCCATCCAGAAGTGCTTTAGCCATAATAGATATATTGCAAAATATATATTAGCAATAATATAGATCTATAGATATAATACAGAAATGGGTCTGTTAGGTATGAGGGTACAAAATATGGGTCTATTATGGGTATGTTACAATGTACACGGTATGAAGGTAGTTTCTCCGTTTTTGTAACTCACGTGATTAATTTTGTTAAGCCTTAAAGTCAGGCATGAGGCCACGCAGTCTGCTAAGGCCTTTCTCTTTCTGAGCATTTCTCTGGTAATTATCTAATAAATAACATGGTTTGAAGTTCGTCCTTCAGTTTTGATGAGTGAATTTCTAGTATTTTATTAGACGGTTACTTAACACCAGTTAGCAGGTAAATGTGTCTGTGCATTGCATTTGTATATTTTAAGACAACTGGCAAATGTAGCTGACAACTTAGCATGTCCCGCTATCGTAACGTCTGGTTCCAAAAACCCCGTGATGCTATTAAGCCTGCCGGTGGGTCACGTTACTGTGGCTACAGCCATGATTTGATACCTGGCCACGGTCCCCTCCTGCACCTCCTAAACTGAATGCTTTCGTTGCCTAAACCTAATCAAGTAATGAGTGAAAACCAGCTGCTTTTCGTCTTGATGCATTCTCAATCATCCAGGAAAGTAAATCTCCAAAAGTTGATTCTGTTCATCTGGACGTAGCGTTTTGTGGGAGAAACGTTTCGTCACTCATCCAAGTGACTTCTTCAGTCTCAGCTGACTGCAGGTTTCCCCAATCTTATAAACAGTATATTTGCATAACGACTGAAACCAGCCCACTGAAGGAACAATGGGCTGGGAGGTCAGTTCCTTAATCTTAATTATGCAAATTCTCATGACCATTGATCAACAACCACTGACCAAAACCCACTGATCAAAGACCACTGATCAATGGCCATGAGTACCATTCACAGAGAGTTGGGGAATGGCTGCAATCACAGCATTGTAAGATGGCGAAAGATGTACCCTTAGGCCCCCTCCTCGATTCAGAGATGGT
>VUQG01040269.1:0-10791 GCA_015106755.1 Etia nguti
TGGCGTTTTCAGCAGCGAGCGTTTCCACCTGCTGCTGGCTGAAATCCAGGGATTCTCGCAAGGATTTAAATTCCCGGTGTAGAATCTCCACCAGGGACAGCCTCGCATCGAAACTGGACAGTCGCTTGTCGATTGACTCCAGGATGTCTGCAATGTCTTTGCCGGCAGGCGATGTTGTGCCGGGGGAGTCTGCCGGGCGACATCTTTTCGATGACGGCGTCTCAGTTTTGGCCGGGGAGGATGCACTCTGGGCCTTCTTCATCACTAGATCCTGGAAGCACCTGTCGATGAAATCTTGGAGAGCCTCTAAACTCTCCCCGTTGTTGGAGATGATTTAGACAGATGTAGTTAGCTATAAGACAATCGATTAGTATATTTGGTATAATTGAAGCTTAAAGAAGTTTTTACATTCTAAGCTACCATTCGCTTTTATCTTCCGCCAAATCTCCGGCGTCTGACGTCACTTACAACATGAGTCGCTTACCTTGTCCGTCACTTACCTTGACACCTGGTTCATCTGTTTCATTCAACGATCCGCTTTCGCCCTTCTCATTCTCCGTCGCCGCCATGCGTTTCCGCAATTTGCGTATGAAAACAAAGGCACTGCACGTGCGCGTTTTACCCATATTCTATCGCGATATTTCATTTTCTTATCAGAGGATGGAATGAATGGATGGTTTTACTGCATTAGCAGTGTTTTAGGGTCATTCTCACGTTTGACAACGCTGGGGCGGTCTACATGTGTGTGGTGCTGCTCTCTCCCACTCTCTCTCTTCCTTTGCTCTCTCTCCTGGACCCCGGCTTTATTCATTGTTGCTCACCACACCCTCCGCTAGACTTCCATCATGGGGACGTAACAATGCCCAAACGCCACTCTGTGAAATCCTCTATACATGAAGACGACTCCTTGAGCCAAACACTGGAAATTTGGATTCATCACTGCCTAACACGTTTTTCACTCAAGTCCTTAGTTTCTTAGTTTGTAATTTGAGCAGTAAGAAAACCTTTTTTCTTCTTTATTTATTTCTTAAATAAAGCTGTCCTATCCGGCAGCTTTTTGCAAGCGTGATCATGATCTAAATGCTCTGTTGTGCCACCTCAGTGGGCACTGAGTTCCATGGTGTGTGCCACTCTCACTCCTGCTGATTAATTATTGGCGATCTCACAGGGGAACAACAGGGCGATGGGTGTGGAGGAAATTTCCCAGCCCTAAACCCAAAACAGGAAACCCTTTTCTGGGGTCGTGCAATTTTCCAACACTTAAAAACTTCTCATCCAGAGTGTGGGCTAATTTTATCATGTTGTAAATTCAGAATTTTGAAAACCCTTATCACTCCTAATCAGCTAGACCTTGAGCAGACATAATAATAATAATGACTAAGTGGAGGTGAAGCAGCTTAAATTGGATGTTCAAGAGAGAATAATTCAGATGACCTCTTCTAGGATCCCCCATGGTTTCAAGTTTTTTTCTGTCTTGACTGATAAGAATGTCCTGTGTGAAATTAATTTTAATATTCTGCAGGCTCAGAGCAGTATGAAGGGGGAGAGGAGGTCTGTGTTTTACTTTCAGAGCTCCATCACTCAATGCTGCTCATGTTCTCCGTAACTGAATAATGAAAGTGTTTTGTCATCTACTAAAATAAGTGTTTGGAAAAGTGTGTCAGAGTGTACGCTCTCAGCCAAGAATTATCCTCCTATTCAGAATAGATTTAGCAGGGTTGTATTTCCTTTTGACTTCCAGCACTTGCAAGAATAAACCAATAATTAGTGGCTTTTTGCAACCTTTTATGAGTACGATTTTCCTATGGCTACATCAAAAAAGAAAAAGTTTACATATGCAGTACTAAAAACATAAAATGACTGAGGCAGAAAAAAAAAATGTAATCAATTTAAACATATCTACATGTAAACGATCTGGCTCAAGAGGTGAAGTCTAATCTCCTGGTTTGTTTGCAGAGATTTGGAAGGAGCAGTTTCCATTCACTTTTCAATCAAAAGACCTTTTTCTAAAGGTCTCTTTTCAGCTTTCACATTTGAACTAAATCTCATGTTGTTCTGACATCTCCAACAGATTTACAGCTTTTCAACATGTTTTCATTAAGTTTTTGCTGAGTGGCCAGTTAACTTTTCAGCTTATCATTATGTCTTTAGCAGTTTTTCACAGTATTGTCGTCGCCCTGTCGGGCATTCAGGCAGAGCGAGGTGAGATAGTAATTTGAAATTGATACCAAAGGTGTACCTCAGTGACCTCGGGCTGAAGGTCAGAGGTCAAGTTTTCTGAAAATCTTGTAATTATGATAACTCGAGAGCAAGGTGACCTAGGATTTTACTAGAAGGCTGAGGAGTAGCACGGGCAGCTGCCAGTATATTCCCTTTAATTCCTAATACTGGTGGTAGTAGTACTGGAAATCATTAGCTTAAAGCTGCCTGATGCAGTGTTGTGTATGTTTATAGTCTTGTTCCATCTGAGCCTTAGGAAGTGAGGTCAGAGGGGCCTCAGGAAACATACTGTGGTTATTGGGAAGAATCTTAATGTGACATTCGTCTTGTTTCTGTTTGGGATTCTGTGTTACTTTCCCCTTTGCTGTTTTTCATGGCTTGTTGTTATTTTTATCTTGTCCTGTCCGTCCTTCTGTCCAGTCAGGTCAGGTCACAGGGCTTGTTGGCTATATAGAGTACCTGTGTAGTTGCTGCTTTTAACCTTGGGTGCGGACACTGTGTTGTCACCAGACTTTTAAGCACCATGCTTCTTAGTATTCTAACGCATCTCTCACCCCAAATAATGACATTACAGACTGCCACATGATAGGCTGTCCTTGTCAGAGGACCTGGTACACTATTTAACAAGTATTCCCCTGGATATGTGTGAGTATGAGTGGAGCATTTCGTTATGAAGAATGCTACTGCCTTTCTGTATCCTAAAGATGTTCTCTGTAGTATTTGTGGCTTTACCCACACAAAAAGTAAGAAATGTTTTCATGTGGCTCACACTTTTGTTCACACCGAGTACATAAGAATATACAAGCCAGAGAAAGCTTCCATATAGACCAACAGGGAGCTCTTTGTTTGCAGAAGTGTTGATGTAGCAGCTAGTTGGGTTTGTGAATTAACGGTGTTATTTGTTTGCATTGTTGAGCTCCACAATCCTGTCACATTTTCATGTCACTGACAGTAATACCTTAATACAAAGAGTAGGACTGCAGTGTTGTCTGTGTTTGTGCTTCTTTCTTCAGTTTTATTTATATAGTGCAATAACAGTCACCTCAAGGCACTTTATATTGTACGGTAAAGGCCCTGCAATAACACAGAGAAAACCCCAAGAATCAGAAAACCTCCTCTGAGCAAGCACTTTGTGACAGTGGGAAGGAAAAACTCTCTTTTAACAGGAAGAAGCCTCCAGCAGAACCGCGCTCATGGACCAGTTGGAGGCGAGCAAAGGGAGACGCGAGAAAAGATGGACAACTGAAAAGAGCCAGAAATTAACGAAGGTTGGAGATTGGCCTACAATTAGCCAAGACAGCTGGGTCAAGACATGACTTTTGAAGTTTAATAACTGCCACCTGATAGGAGTATGTAGCCCATTAATCGAGACAGGAACAGGTGATGTAGTAACCGAGACTATGGAATATCCTTGAAATTCGTTGACCTGCAACGACAGGTTAAATAATTCACAGAAACCGGAAGTTGAAGTTATCACAAAATGTAGAAGCTGTTGAAGTGGATACCGAAGGCAGCATAAAATAATGATATATGATGTGAAATATCCACTAATGACCAAACAAAACTGCAAACTCTGATGAGTTAGTTATTTGTGTGGACAGAGCCTTTCCCATCCATCCGTGTTGTGCCTGTCTGCACACAGGCAGGTCTCAACTCTGAGAGCACTGTGCTTTGTTTACCAACCATCCACCTTGACCTGCTGTTTTTGGCACTTTGTGGGGGAAAAATACATTTTAAGAGTAGAATATTAGTAAAATTGTGATACCAGACGGGGTGTTTGACTTTTTCTTTTTTTGTTTGTTTTTTCTCAAAACATATTTGACAGAGCAGATTAGTGATTAACAAATGTGCTTTGTAGGAGTTTTGCATGTTTCTCACACTGGAACATTTAGATGTTTGGGGGTTTTTTTTCTCTGCTTTACTTGCTCAGTAAGATGGATGAAATTAAAAGAAGGAATCGAACACTGAATGCTGCCGGTGCTTTCCTTTGGATTATGTAATGCTTATATCCAACAGGAGTGACGCTTGGATAGTTGAAACTAATCACAGCAGGTAAGGCTAAAGTTTAGACCTGCAAGTTGAGTCCGTACTGACCGATAACAATGTCAGAGAAACTTTTGATGTACGTGGATAAAATCAGTAAACATCAGAAAAACTTTGACGAACTTTGACGTTCTGACAAAGGAAGAGTATGAAATTCCCAGGTTTTGTTTCTTCAGTGGGTTATTTTAATTATATGATTTCAAATCATAATTTTCAGGAATAACTGATCAGGATATAAAATAATAAAGAGATAATTTCACATAAACGTCATAATTTTATATATTAGGTTAACAAACATGCAATTTTATCTGAAGAATGTAAATGTATAATAACATACATAGCCATATAACAACTGATCAAACAATCAAATATAACATTAGGAAAATTAAGACACTTATATGTATTTTGAGGTATCTGTAATATCAGTACAAAGTATTAATGAGAGTAAAGCTTGACTGGATTATTCAGTTATTCCTACTGTGGCAGACTGTGATAAGGAAACAGGGAGAGTTTGGATTTCAAAAAAAGAAACTAACAGCCTGCAAACAGCATGCACAGCTCTTACTTTAGAACTTCTCTTCATTCTTAGAATGATTTGTTCTTCTTAAAGGTACTGAAGAAGCTTCTCCCAGTTGTTAATATTGTAGTATAGTTCTAGTTTCCTTTCAATGTTAGGCCTAATGGCTTAGAATGAATCAACAGTTTTTTCTCAGGTATCGTCCCTGAATTTCACAGTCCGTGCACCTACACTTTTCCCCCACATATTGCAACGATCTGCAGTTCCCCCACCTTTGTAGAGGGCACTCTACCTCTCTCTTTTCTTTCCCAGACTTGTGTCCCAGCGGGCTACAGGCAGGATGAATATGTAATCTACCCAGGCTGCCCAGGATTACAATGATGAAGGGGATCTAAACCGTTATCTGCGAAGCTCATGAATTTCTCTTAGTCCACACTGGCAGCTTCCAGGGCTTCTTCACTATGCTAGTGTGTGTTTAGAAATGCTGCTGTTTAACTGAGCAGCTGTCATAGTTAGTGTGCACGCAGGTTCAGTGTGAGAGAAGTTGTGTTTTCTGTCCTGCTCCCCTCTGCACACCCCATAAGTGGCGGAAGTGAAGCTGCTGTTTGAAGTTTGTTTGCTGCTACAGTGTGTTCCTCACTGACGTAAAATAAAACCAAAGTGGGCTGGTGGTCTCCCTCAGAGCTTAGGAGAGCTGTGTGTGTAGACACAACAAATACTGAAGTGTGATTTGAAGAGTTACCCCTTCATATCGTCGCACACTTTTAGGAGCCCACATTAAAAGGCGGTTAGAGACCTGCATGAATCATCCACACAGTCACAAATCTAAGTGGCTGTAACTAAAATTCAGCTGTGTCATTATCACTTTGAAAACAAATATAATAATAACACATACCCAGGGTATGGATTCAACAATGTATTCACACAAAGTTGGTTAAAAACTTGCTAATTTAAGCCGTGGTTTCACTGCACATTCACATTAAGAGGGTGGAATGGTAGCATCTGACCAATCACAAATATGGAGAAGTGTACCGCCAACAGAACGGCTGATTTTACAAAAGAAGACCAAAAACTATAAAATGAGAAAAAACATGACACAGATTATTTGTCATAAAGCTGTTGCAGGCAAATCAGTAGTGTGAGTGTTTTATGAGAGTAATGGTGCCGTATGATTGTGTGAGCACTTTAAACACTTTGGTCAGTAAGAGTGGAAAACAGCTGCTATATTAATAACGACTGTGGCTATTTGAAGCCAGGAAGGAAAACATGCACAAATTCTAACAGACTGATCAATATCATCGAGACATGGGAGAATCTGGTGGATTGTAAGAGAGTATTTCATTAAATAAATAAATGTCTTTAAAGACAGTTTAAGTCTGTGAAGGTTCTCAGTCCTCCAGGTCATCGTAGTCTAAGGAGCTTGGAAAGAAAAGCATCGGGACTCTTTTAAGGTTCCTTGAAGACGTTTCATCTGAGAAGCTTCTTCAGTTCTAAGAGCGGTGAGTGGTGGAGAGTCCCAGATTTGAAGCTCTATGGGAGTGTCCCCAAGAGGGTCATGGACCCCCTATGAACCAACTTTGTTGGCTGATTGTGAACCACACCCGTTTTCACACCTTGGCTCGTGTGATTAGGTAGAGGATCAATAGGGGGTCCGTGACCCTCTTGAGGACACTCCCATAGAGCTTCAAATCTGGGACTCTCCACCAATTACTCTTTGAACTGAAGAAGCTTCTTGGATGAAAATTTTTTATTCTTTAAGCTGCAGCCTCAGTGGTGTTTAAGGCTCTGACAGTCAAGAATAAAAACAGAGTTTAGGCTCAGTCTGTATACAAATGTGATGTAAGGTCATCAAGTATAAATAGGTACTGTCTTTTAGAATCAGTTATAGAACAATAAAACTGCCAAAATGCTTGCAGCCAGCTTGGAACTCAAGCGATAAAGTCTTATCTAAAAAGTAAAGTAAAAAAAACTCAGACCATCTTACTATCTGCTCACAGAGCTCTGAGGGATTACACAACTGCTGATGCTATTTTCCACATAACTAGTAGAGGCAGTGATTTCATACCTGGTGATCTCAAACATAAACTGCTCCAGAGCAGGATAGGTTTGTAGTATAAGTCACCATGGGGATATACCCCCGATAATGGTGTCATACTGACATACATGACAGATAATGGGAGACAACCAACTAGAAACATTTTCTTTTTCCCTTACTCTCAAATGAGTTATTTTATGTTATAAGTGCTTTAAGGTCACTGTTGTTGTGAATAGCCACAAATTTGAATTAAACTGAACTGAATGATGAAATCGTAAGAAAGTTGTTGTTGTTCTTTATGCAGCATTCATGATTTGGTTTAAACCAGGGGTGGGGGAACTCCAGGCCTCGAGGGCCGGTGTCCTGCAGGTTTTAGATGTCCTTGATCCAACACAGCTGATTTAAATGTCTAAATGACCTCCTCAACATGTCTTGAAGTTCTCCAGAGTCTCCAGCTGACTTGAAATTGGTGGATGCAGTCCAAACAGTTGTTTAGAAAATATATTTATTGCTATCAGATTATCACACAGGTGAGTGCAGAGTAAACACACACTGACCGGATGACACCAGTGTCACACATAGATGTCCAGGCAGCTAATCAGTGGAATTAATTAGATATAATTAAAAGTTTGCAATGTTCAGCAACACATACATCATCTGTTTCTTTTGGAAAGGAACCAGAGCCAGTAATTCAGCTCTTTGTAAACGCAGAGATCACTACTCCAGTGGAGTTATGCTCATTAAATTCTTGTTATAATTTTCACCACTGCATGTGTAGGACATACCTATTCAGTCGTAATCTGTGACATGTCTCATCTCTGCACAGATTAACTGTGGTCAGGGAAGAAATGGTTTCATTAGAAGGTTCTCTATCTCTGTCACTGGATGAGTGCTTCTTTATATTCACATTCACACCTATGGGCAATTTGGAACAATCAGTTAACCTAACCCCACTAACTGCATGTCTTTGGACTGTGGGAGAGAGCCAGAGAGAACCCTTGCAAACACGGGGAGAACATGCAAACACCACACAGAAAGACCCGGCCTGATGTTGGAGTCAAACTCGGAATCTTCTTGCTGTGAGGCAACAGTGCTAACCACTGCGCCACCGACAGTATAAATTCTCACACAAAAGTTAAGTGTACAGCTCAGGAGTTAACAAATAAATATGTGGCCTGTTTGAGGGATAAGAGTGCAACTCAACCAGTTTGGAGGTCGACCAGTAATCGAACATTACTTCTATGGATCTAAAGTTGTAGAAAGATGTAGAAAATGTACTTTGTGTACTATCCATGTACTTCATGAATCTTCTACATGAAGTACCATTCAGGACATCTGAATGCAACAATACTGCTCTTTTAGTTGTATTTCCTGAATGTATTGTTATTCTGGAAACGTTAGCCAGAGGAGTGTACTATGAAGCAAGATTAATAGGTTTGCAGGCTATGTTGAACTTGCTTAATCTTTTTACCTAGCTGGATCCCCAAGGTGACTTGTGCAGAATACATAACCATGCAGAGAATGTTATATTCATAATGTCAATTTAAAATATTCTGGAAGTGTCATATTTTCACTAATTCTTTTATTTACAGTATGCTTTAATGTTTTTTATGTGTGGAACTAGTTAAGCTGTACCGTGCAGACACCACCAAATGGAGCCCAGCTGTGAGGTTACAACAACACAAACTCTGTGTTGTGTTGTCACTGGAATTTATATGTATTCTGTTAGTTTATTTGGCCAATTAGACTGTGGAACAGAGCCAGACTTGAATTTAGTGAATAATCATTAAATATATGAAATGAGCTTTCGATGTACTGCTGTCATTTAGAAATAAACAGCAGCACTGAAAGAATAGAGAGCAGCAAAATAAATGTATTCTAAATTAACTGAGATAATCAGATTTCTGCAGCTTTACACTTTTGCCTTATTCGCAGTGGTGTTGCATTTGAATGTTATCTTTATTATGATCTTTGGACATGTCTGTACCCTACTCCTCTAATAATGTCTCTTATCGGAGCATTCTTGACGGATTCATTGAAAAGGTTTATGGAGAAGAGTCTAACAACACATCAAATGTCTAATTTTTCTGATAACAAACTGAGCCTGAAGCAGAAAGCCTGGGTTAACAAAAACTGTTCATAACCACTGTTGTGATTATTATTATCTCTGAGTCACGTTTTAGGTTTTGTCAAACCAGTTAACTCAAAGAAAGCGTCTCTGTGTTGAACTTGCTTTGTCTTAGATACCTCTCAGATACATTTTAGAAAGGTTTTGCTTCTAGGCTGAATTTTTGTTATTAGCTCAGATTAGATTAGATGTCAGTAACTATCAGTGAGCTTTTCAATTAGGTTTTCTTTCTTTTAGAACAGAACAGACGAGTTTAGGAAAAATTGTAAGACCCTAAAATGGTCTTCTGGCTTTTAGTCTAGCACCACTGTCAACTTAAACTGAAGTCTGTCCAGACATTCCCATCAGCCTCATCTTCACTGTATGTGTAGTTCTAATTAGCAAAATACTAGCAATAAGACAGTCTTGATGCATGCTCAATCATCCAGGTAAGTAAATCCCAAAAGGCTGATTCTGTTCATCTGGACGTTTTCAGTGGGAGAAACGTTTGTTCGTCACTCATCCAAGTGACTTCTTCAGTCTCAGCTGACTGCAGGTTTCCAACCGTATAAACGGGACATTTGGACAATGACTGAAACCAGCCCACTGAATGAACAATGGGCTGTGAGGTCAGTTCCTTGATCATTAATATGCAAATTGTCATGATAATTGATCAACCCTGATGAAACCTGCAGTCAGCTGAGACTGAAGAAGTCACCTGGATGAGTGACGAACAAACATTTCTCCCACTGAAAACGTCCAGATGAACAGAATCAACCTTTTTGGAAGACAGTGAATATTTTGTTTTTTGTACAAATACCATCATTATCTACAAATGCAAAGCAGTACTTTAAGACCTAATAAAGTCTCCAGTATCTTCATAATAGAAAAAGCAACCCAATAAAGGACAATGTGACCAAACATACAAATATTGATGCAAGTTGCAAACATAACCCATTAGAGGTTTACAAAATACAGCAATGTATGTAGGACCAGGGTTGAAGTTTTTAGAGTTTTCTTTAGAGAGACGGACATTAATTAAGCAGGTTTGTAACTTAGTGGCACTTCAAATCAAATCAAAAAATCAAATCACTTTTATTGTCACATTACATGTGCAGGTACGCTGGTACAGCCCATGCGAGTGAAATTCTTGTGTCCAAGCTTCACAAGCAACAGAGGTGCAAAATACAATAACATAAGAACAAGCAAAATATAAGAATGGGAATCTGAGAATTATAACAATAAATATATGTACAATATAAGAGTGTATGCGCATTACTGAATATGTATACTAAATATGTATATCTACGTGTGTGTGTATATACATATATATAAAATAAAATAAAATAAAGTAAACAGAGGTCGGCAGTTGGAAATGTTCAAAACAAGTGGCATTTATGTACAGTATGGAGTGCATAATGTTGAAGTTCTGGTAAGTGAAGGTGAGGTGTCTATGAAGTGTTCAGCAGTCTGATGGCCTGATAGAAAAAGCTGTCTCTCAGTCTGCTGGTACGGGACCGGATACTGCAGAACCTCCTTCCTGATGGAAGTAGTCTGAACAGTTTATGGCTGGGGTGACTGGAGTCCTTGATGATCCTCCCCACTTTCCTCAGGCACCACTTCCTGTAGATGTCCTGGAGGGAGGGAAGCTCACCTCCAATTATCCTTTCTGCACATCACACCACTCTCTGGAGAGCTTTGTCGGTTGTAAGCGGTGCTGTTGCCGTACCAGGTGGTGATGCATCCTGTGAGGATGCTCTCAATGGCACAGCGATAGAAGGTCCTGAGGATGCGGGGGCTCATGCCGAATCTTTTCAGTCTCCTGAGAAAGAAGAGGCGCTGCTGCCCCTTCTTCACTGTTTTATTTAT
>VUQG01040270.1:0-11326 GCA_015106755.1 Etia nguti
CAAGAAAAAAAGAGTCCTTGGACACTGCTAGCATAATGGACAGGTTTTTGACAGGGCTCCCACACAAATGCAAAGCAGAGGTTGAAGCATCGCCAAATATGCTTCCAAACTAACTTCCTTCCAAGCCAAAGACTAGAAAATATGATGAAGCATATCTTCCCTTTGGCTTCACCTCCACGACAGCTGTCGTGCCCAGGTAGTTCTCACCGACAGAATTTGTTTCCCCTGCGTCGGAAGCACATGCTGGGCTCTCCAAATCATGGACAAACAGTATCCCACATTCTTGATTTTTAGTTCACAAACACTTCTTATAACGACTAACTAATCCTGAAACTTCGGAAGTTTTAGCTCTTTATACGGTAAAGTTACAGCAGGATAAATATAATTATCAGGCAAAATGTCCTTCGTTTGTTAAAATAATTCTGTCCAATACCACATGAGAACAATAAATATATAATTTTCTGTTTTAACCCTCAAACTGAATGGTAATGTAACGACACTCATTTTTCACTTTTTCACTAAACTAAAACATCACTACTTCCACGTCTAATTGTCTGTAATGGAGGCGGAGTAAACTGTAAACTCCGTGCCCAGCGAATGCTCGTGACGCAGGGGGAACAAATTTTGTCGGTGATGCCTACCTTGGCACAACACTGATCCTGCCACAATTTGTTCACGGACAAACAGTATCCCACAGCTGTTTATTTTTTTAAACCCATTTTGCACAGAGAGACATTTTTTGAAAAATGTATTGATAGCAATGTTGAATATTCTTACACAGTAAAAACAAAACAAAACCAAAAAAACAACAACAACTATACATAAAATAATTACACCATAAAGATGGTTTGTTTTTCTGTTATTTAAAAGAGTTAGTAGTTTATTTTATTGGAACCTGTAATTTATTGCAGTTAACTTTTATTTGTTTAATTGTTTACAAAAGGTTTGCGGTGTGGAATAAACTGCAATGGAGTTTGAAAACAAAATATGGGTGTGAAGATTTTCTTGTAAAACAAAGAGGGGCCTAGCAAAAAAGTTTGGGAACCACTGCTCTATGTCAGCATAAACCTGCCTCAGCCGCTTCCTCCAAGTTTTATCAGAGAAGCCTCCTGTATGTTAGATCACTGAGGCTGGAGGACCGAACGGTTTACTTTACTTACTCCACGAATAAAGATTGTCACTGGAAGAGCAGAGTGAGTTTTGTCTTTAGACGGGGAGACAGGATGAGAGATGAAGGCACGCTTTAATCATCAGACATAAATACACTTCTCTATCAAACTAATCATCATCCTGATTAAACACTGAGTCACTGAGTTTTTTATTTAATGGTAAAAAATTGAAGGTGAAGTTCCTCAAAGCTGAAAAGTCTTAAAAGCCGAGGTTGTTATTGTTTCGGCATGTTGTTGATTTTTATGAATTTTGGAGTCATTTAAGGGAAAGAATCAGACCTGTGGTCAGTGCATCCTCCGCATTCCTCATTCATCTGTCTTTTCAATCATCTGCTTTTTTAATCTCTCTGTATTGAAAGTGTTGCTGCTTCTATATTTGGAAGACAAATAGGCTGAAGCCTGAAAGACTCGTTTTTACCTTTTCGTACTGATTCCAGTCACTGTACTTCTTGTTCTGTCCTCTATCATAAAACTGCATTTATCCTGCTGGTGGATCTGCCAGGGACAAACTGTTTCCTTTTTATTAATATTATATAAGCCTGTTCCTTTCTCACTGTTTTCTCTCTCTGTCTCTTTGCTCTCAGAAAACTTTCTTACTTCGTTAAACGGCAGCATGAGTTTGTGAGCCCGAAACTGATGTTTTCATAAGAGGGCTCCACTTTGAAAGCTTAGAGTCACTGTTGTAGATATTTGTCCATGTGAGACCTCCAGGACTGAAACGTAAAGCCAGCAGGGCCGGATGGATGTGCTGTAGTTCCTCTAATGTCCACCTCAGGCGCCCTCCAGACTCCCAGCTTCACGGCAGAAATATCAGAGAACCCTTTTTTTTTTCTTAACTCACCTGTTTTGAGTCTGTTAAAGCTTTAAATTTGGGGCCTGACAGGTGAACACAGCTGTGTTTGTGCCTTTTACACCTTCAGCTCCCACCGACCTCGGGAACAAAGTCTAGTACCAACACAGGTAAACTGTAGGCCGGTGAAGCAGGAAGTAAAGCATGAAAACGTTTTACCAGAGCGAAAGACCACTGGGATTTAAACTGTGTGAAAAATCTGTGGTACAAACTTGAGTTCTGAGCACGTTTAAAGGAACGCTTTAGAAAGAGTGGGCGGAAAGATGGAGTTCTTTGACTCATGTGGGTCTAGTTTGGTTCAGTGAGGATGCAGCTGAGAGCAGGACAGGCCAGTTACCTGCTGCTGGGTCAAGCGTCATCACGTCTGTGCGTTTCCTGGCCCTCGGAGATCTCCTCCCTCAGGAGTTTTTTCAGCAGAATGCAAATCTGTGCAGCTCCTGAACTTCAGGCAGGAAGTTCGTCTTGAGTGACATTTAGAGGCAAATGAGACGCAGCGGTGCAGCTCTTTGTTTCCACTCACCTGCACGTGCTCTGTGTCCTCCGCTCACCCCGAACATTCTGACCAATGACGGGCAAGTAATCACAATGCATGCTGGTAATGATCAGCATTTATCTGCATGTCAGTAACTAATAATGAAAATGCAGAAATGAACGCTGTGGGAGAATGAAGCGAATAAAAGTGCAAACAGCTCCAGGTTTAACCTGTCACCCTCTCACATGTCAGCGGCGTGCCTCAGAGTGGAGAAAAAAGCCGCCCCTTGTTGCACCAAGTTGCTGAATCTCACTGCAACCTCTGTGTTGCCTGGTTGGTCAGTTCAGCTCGCCCTCTGTGATGTCATACGGATCCAAGAGCAGAAAAAAACTGTGCCTGGCTGTTTGGATCACGGGGGTGGCTGTAGCTCAGGAGGTAGAGCTACAGCTACTGATCGGAAGGTTAGTGGTTCGATCCCTGGCTCCTCCAGTCTGCATGCCAAGTATCCTTGGGCACGATAACCCCAAATTGCTCTCCAATGCGTCCATTGGAGTATGAATGTGTATGAATGGTAGTTAGGAAGCACCAAGAGCTTGTGTGATTGGGTGAATATAGAGTGCTTTGAGTACTCTGGGAGAGCAGAAAAGCGCTATATAAGAATCAGTCCATTTACCATTTGGAGCACACACTCTGCCCTCATCACTGAAATGTTGGTTTAAAATGAGCGGTCAGCTCTGAAACTGATGTGTGACAGGAAATGACATCAAACAGAATGAAAATACATTAAAATTCCTCAGGAACAAAGAAACAACGCTGTCAACATCTACACATGCACAGCCCGGAAGCTCACAGGCAGGAAGTGCAGGAGGCTCCTGTCACCATGGCACTGATGATCAGCTGAGTCTCAGGGGTCAGAGGTCAGCTGACATCAGCCTGTGGCCTCAGGTGACCAGCTCTCAGTGTGACAGACAGATTTTTTATTTTTATTTTCTCAGGTTGTCATGCGTGATCCTCCTGTGGATGACGCGCACGCGCAGTGTGTTTTTCACAATAAAAGTCTGATGGTCTCCTCTGTACTTTATTTTCCAGGATCCGCTCCTGCAGGTGAGACCGTTCTCAGTGTGACAGCTGATTGTTCTGTTTGTTCTGTCAGACAGCTTTTATTTTGATGGTTTGGGCGGAAGTGTAATCGGATAAATTCCAGCCTGAGCTGAAGTAAAAGCCTGTCTTTGTGTTTTTCCTCAGCTGAAGCGTCTTCGCGCTCCTCCGCCGGGCAGTCCGGGTCAGGAAACTGAGCCCACCCCTCGCTCTCCCCTCCTCTCTCTCTTTCTCTCTCTGCATCGCTCTCTCTCTCTCTCTCCAAACTTTGGAGACTTTTGCGCGTCCTGGGCGCATTCTGGATTTGCTGATTTGTAGTCTGAAAACTTTCAGCGCGAGAAAAACTGAAAAGCAGAGAAAGAAAAAAGTAAAGAGGAAAGAAAGGAGGAAAGAAAGAGGAGGAAAGAAGAGCTTCCCTCGGACTCCGGGAAGGGAGAATGATCCTGCGGGGGGACCAGCTGCCGCTCCAGTGAAACATGTAAGTCACAAAGTGTGAGGCTGTTTCAGCTGCAGACTCGTGCAGGATGGGTTTGCTGTCCGATGTTTGCTCTGAAAGCTCCTCAGAGACTCACTTTGAGTGTTTCTGTGTTTTTGCCTCCTGTTTGTGAAACATCCACAGAGTGGATCCACAGCAGCCTCCGTGGAGAGGCTCCTGTTTAGCTGAGACTCCAGCTCTGACGGACGCGCCGTTAATTAGGAAAATCAATTGTGTGCTTTTCTTTGAGCTGAGCTCTCCTATGGAAAATGAGCAGATCTGTTTCCATGATGCTGCTAGCTGCAGATGTGTGCACATGTTTACGGTGAGAGAGGCGGAGTGCGCGCGGGAGCGGGTCAGTGTGCGTGGAAAGCGCACAGACTCCTTTGGGTTCTTTTCTTTTGTCTGAAACCCTGAGTTCAGACTACACAGGCCTAAAATATCAGACCTCTTCAGGTCTAACACGTGACTTGAGTCCTGTGAGAAACATGAAGTGAAGTTTGAAACGTAAAACCTCTGCGAGCACAGCTGGGACAGTCTCGGGTTTAAACCTGAGCTTAAACAGTTAAAACACATCGATCAGTTTTATACCATTAAACTTCAACTAGTTCAATTCTTAGATCAGGTCAGTGCTTTTTCTTTTTTGTTTAAGCCTTCTGAGCATTTCTAATAATTATAAATGATACACAAACTGGACTAAGATCTTGTTTAGGAATCAGAAAATCTCGGACTCTGAACAAAGTCCCGTGGAAAAGTGTAGAAACGAGACTGGAATCAAACCGGAAACCGGAAACTTTTTCTTTTATAAAACTGCTTTTAAATGACTCCAGTTTATAAAAGATTAGACTGTAAAGAGTCTTTTATTACTTTGTGGACTTTTTCGTATCGTGTGCAGTGAAATAAGCACCTGTGCTTCATGTGTGCGTGTGAGTCTGACAGCGCACACATTATGGAAGCAAAAAAGCACCAAAATGTCAAACCTGAGCGGGAAAAGTGCTTGTTTCATGTTTCATGTTGTGCAGTCATGTTGTGCAGTCATGTTTTAAAAGTTCCCAGAGAGGAGTAAGACCCTGAAGGCACCTTGTAGAATGTTTCTGTTTGCTGGCTGAGTCAGTGAAGTAGTTCGTGTGTCAGAGGATGCTGTCCGTCCATCCAGCCTATCCCAGCTGTGATAGGGTGAGGCGGGGTACACCTGGACAGGTCACCAGACTGTGACAGGGCTAACGGAGAGAGACGTATGGGGCATTTAGAGTCAGCGGGTACCCCAACTCCACAGAAAGGCCCCGGGCTGAATTTGAACCCCGAGAGGCGACCGTGGTGACCGCTGCACCAGCACGCTGTTGGTGTGGGTCGTGTTCGTGTGTCACAGCATGACAGGAGCTGTGGAGGCTTTGTGCCTTAGTAACGTGTTTCATTGTGAAGATGGAACCGCTGTGACTCCAGAAGATCCTCAGAGCCTTCACAGTCCCCTGCAGGGAGGGGATTCATCTTTATCGAGCTCTGACTTTATCAAAGAGCATCTTGTTTAAGGTGGAATCCGTCACTGCCAGCTGTTACGCAACCTGCGAAGGCGATACGGCCAAAAACACACCAAGGGTCCCAGAAGGTGAAGCGCCGAACAGGCTGCCTTTAAACGGAGGTGCGAGGTGAAATGACATTCTGATGACGGGAAGTTTGAGTGAGTGAGTGAGTGTGTGTATATGTGTGAGGTGAAGTTACCTGTCCGCCAGGTGTACTGAGGAGCCCTGATAAATGAATGTTATGTTCAAACAGAATGAAATTCAGACGGCGATAAGCGAAGACGAGCTCGCGATCAGGCGGAGCAGAGAGGAATGTGCTTTAATTAAGTTAAAGGGGAAGATCTGATCTCTCCACCTGCACCGTGAGTCTGAGCCTGATGACATTTGGGAGGATAAGAAAGAGGCGCTTGCCTCCTTTTCCCTGTTAGTCGTGAAACAGGCGCACAAACCTAAACATCGTGATTTACACAATAAAAGTGAAAATGAGTGAGTGGAACCATAAAGTCACCGGGAACGTGTTTAACGAGGTCACAGGTGAGAGTGGGAGGCTTGTTTTCCGACAGACTTCTTTGTTCAGGAAGAGGTGTCGCCCCCTGCTGGTCATTAGAAAGAATACAGGTTATAGTCGCTTCTTTTCTTAAACCTAGAAATCGTTGTACGCACACATGTATTAAAAAACAGGAAAAAATGAATCCCTGTGATAAGGACTTGTGTCAGTTGACAGAGTCAAACACAGATTCTGCACTGAAGGCTAATTTCATTTAAAATGTTATGCTGGTACCTAATAAATCATAATGAGCTGTTTACACCAAGTTATGAAGATGAGCTCATCATGCGTGAAAGTCATTTGGACATCTTAAAACTCTTCCCCTTCCAAAAACATGTTTTTATGCCTTTCAGTAATTAATAACAGTCATAATGTCAAAAAAGGGCTCCATACTGTGAATGAGCAGCGTAGTCTTTTTTTTAGCTGTCCACACTAAGTGCTGTGAATGGTGCTTAAAATACAACTACAGAATCAGTCACCAGCATGGAGCCCCCTGAGGATTACCACCGAGCTGACAGATCTTTGGAACATTTAACGTGCTTAAGATCCTATTTTTGGTTTTGCAGCATATTTCCATTGCATCTGTACATGTTTGCATAAAGCAGAGAGACATCTCTGCAGTGCAGCTGATCAAACACTGCAGCTTCCATGAGTGAGGAGAGACCAAAGCGGAGCTAAAAGGAAAAGGAATAACAGACACGCCACTGAGTCGATACCCGCGAGTGACCCCGCTGTCTCAGCTTCACTTATCGTTGTTGTCCATCTTTATGTGTTCCTTGTCCTTCTGCCCCAAATCCTGAGGCACTATCCCACTTTTGGATGAGTTCTGCAAGAAGTCCTGAAGTCGAACTTTTACACAGTTCATACGTAGGAAAGGTTTTAACCTCTCAGCTGTAAAAGGCTGATGGGGTACTGCCATCACCCCGCCAGGTGGGTGGGCGGCGTGGACACGCTAGTTTGTGAATGCGATAACTCTAAGGTTTGAAAATGATACCACAGATGCATCTACTAAAAATATCAGATGAGTTTGAATCTCAGAGGTCAAACTCTTGTAAATGGGCTCGTTCTGAGCACTCAGTGCTTTATACAACATTTTTCTATTTAACATTCAAACTCCGATGGGTGCTTTGGAGAGCAACTTGGATCTAGCATTGTGCCCAAGGACATTTGGCGTGCACACTGGAGCAGCCAGGATCAAACCACCAACCTTCTGATTACTAAGTGACCTGCTCCTGAGCAGGTGACCACCTGAGCTAAAGCCACCACTAAGTGACCACCTGAGCTAAAGCCATCCCAACGTGAATGTGGTCACTCAAGAATGAGGCCATGTAGGATTTTTAAATTGATACCACAGGTGTACTAAAAATCTCATGATGAGTTTGAATCTCAGTGACCTTGACCTCGAGGTCAGAGGTCAAGTTTTCTGAATATCATATGAATGCCATTATTAAAGAATGAGGCATATTGGTTGAATATGATGGAAACTACCACAAAGAAAATGAAGCAGTAAATTATGAGAGTTCAGAGCTTCTCATTTTTGTTGGAGTTAGCTTTAGTGTCACACAGCAAGGGAAGCGTGGTGTGAAGTGACTTAGTAAATATGTCATCACTGGATAAAAACTGCTAAAGATGTCACCCTGGTCACCCTGTGGTTCCTTCAAAGGTATTGTCCACCTGTTGTTGTCACAGTTTTGTTGCACAGCCTGAATTGTGTGTCCTCTGGTTCGTGCTGCTGTTGGTGCGTTTAGCTTCGCCTCTGCCGCTGTCACAGCGGACAAAGAGCGTCTGTGTAAGAAATAACGGCTCCACATTGGAGGGCATTGTTTCCGGTCAGCGCTTTGCATCAGCATTCGCGGGCAGCGCTTATGTTTTTGGCAGCTCTTCCTGTTCGCAGTCATCTCTGCTGTGGTCATTTCCTTTTTGCTTCGGGCTAAAATTTCCGCCAATTGGAGTTCAAAATATGCAAAGCGTCGTCACTCAGAGGCGACATGCTGTTGTCCTGCGTGTAAGTGCGTCTCAGTGTCCGTCGTCCTCTCCGTGCAGGCTGCTCAGACAGACACAACAATGGGCCATAAATCGAGCGTCAGGCGGCTCTAGCTGATCTTCTGTACACATGTTTGAGGGGGGCAGTTAGAGCAGTTTCTCACAATAACTCAGATTTACAACCGTGTGCGTGACAAGAACTTGGCTTCAGTGTTGAAAGTAGAGGTTCCTGTGTGGGCTTCAGACCTCCACCAAGTTTGAAGAATTGTTAATATTGCGACACTGCACTGAGACGAGTGCTGCTATGAAGATTTAATCCTGAATGACTTTGTTCTCCACCCCCAGAGCTGACAGAATAGAAAACAAGTGCTGCTGTTTAACAGACTGATTACACATGCACGACGCAGAGATCTGAGTGCCACGCCAACGCAGCAGAATGCAGAGCACGAATATCTCAGATTAACATCTCTAGAATATAATAAACTCCTCTACAGAGTCACACAGTTCGTCCCTGTGTACCTTCTCTTACTTCATAAGAGAATCCATACTTCTGTCTGACACAGATCCAGATTTAGTCTTACATGATGTCCGAAAGGCGTTTGGGTCTCTGAGGGGTGTTTTTAAGGACTGCATACAGTCAGGATTTCTAGGCATGGAGAGCTAATTCCAAACGATCCTGTGCCTCTCGTCTGGGGCAGCCTCCAGCACCCCTGCAGGCCTGAACTGGATAAGAGGTTAATTAAAAGGATGGAGGCTTGCCCCTCAAAGCTGTCAGTTTCCTTCATCAACACTGGCATGCTTATCTGGCAGTTAAAGATGGATAATTACATGCTAGTGAAGTTTTTGCACACCTGAGTCACATTCAAGCCTTTTTCTATCCTGTTTTCAGAATTTTAAGCAGAATAGATAATGTCGTCGGTATCGATGACATCCCCATCACTCTCCATCCGGAGGCATAATTCTAATTTCAACTAATACAATGTGTCCAGAATACAGGGTAACTGTCTGCTCAGCTTTAAAAACTCTAAAACACATAGAGGGTGGGCTTTAGCCATAAGCTTTCAGCAGTGTAGTTTCCTGCTGTTGATCTATGCTGATGATGGTGAAGTATTTTTTTCAGAGAGTTCGGTGTTTTCTGTCTTAGCTACTATAACATAGAACTGAACTGCAATTAGGTCTGTTAAAGTTGCTGTCAGTGATATGCAGTGTGCAGCATCTGGTGACTGTGTATAACGCAGCGGCTGATGGCGGTGGGGAGGCTGGTCTCTTTCACATATTTACATTTAAACATCAGTCTTTTCCAACATGTAACCAAGCAGATTTTGGTAGCTGAGCCTCTCCAAGTAGGTTTCAGTGGCAGCAGGTAAAAGACACCGATGCCAAAGGCAAACGCGTCACTAATGCCTCTGTGATTGGATCCAATCCGGAAGCAGTTGACACCGTTGGGTTATTAATTAGAGCAGAAAGAGAAGTTAAACAGAAACAAGATAAGAAATACAAAGAATGAGCTGACGCTGACAGAAAATATCCAGCGTGATGTAGGAGAGCTTTCTTTGGTTCTTGTGTGTCAAACATGAGCAGTTTGAGTAAACTGTAGTTGGTTGTAATTAATAGAAATCAATTTTATTGAAAAACATCTGTCAGGCTTGTTTTCTCACTCATGTCCACGTTATTACCCTTCAATGTAAATGAACTTGAGGGTGAGTCATGAAGGTGTTCCTGCTTGTGCAGAGGGGTGGGGCAGAGAAGGTTTGTGTTGCTGAGTTATGTCAGAGCTCCTTTTCCTGCAGTGAAAGGTGATTTTCTCAGTTGTTCTGCAGTGAAACCCTCAGAGTAACCTCTGGGCCTAAGAATGCCTGGCTTGAGGCAGAGCATTTGCAGGCTGCCATCCAGCACTGCAGACACATGAATCGCTGCCTTTATGTGGTCGTGTCTGCCGCCTTGCTCGCTGACCTCGCTCCTCTTGTCATTCACTCCCATTTCCACAGCGGAGATGGAGCTGGGAGGAAGAGGACCGAGAAAACGAGACGCATGACTTGACAAAGAGGCAAGTTTTCTTTAATGTCAGGAGCTGCATGAATTTGCAGCGCTGGACACAACAAAGCTGAACAATGAAATTAAAATCGAGCTCTGTTCTCTCTGCTTTAAATATTTATGATGCAGCAACTGTTCCCAGTATTAGGATGGCCAAGCTTGCTTCAAATGCTGAAAAAATTCTAATTAAAAGTTCCCAGAGACTGAAATGTTTCTGCTCGTCTTTTTACTTTCTCTACCTTGTACAATTTTTATTTCTTCCTAATGTGTTGAATAATTAACTGGTTTGATCTGCAGAGACAGAGGAAGTGTGCAGCTGCCATGTAAAGTTGTTTAAACACACCGCTGAGGCCATCTGCCGCCTCGCACACAGAGACATGACTTTGTTTCAGTGCGAAGACTTAGCAGTTTAAGCTCAGACAGGGTGACGATGAGAAAACTTTGCTGCGTTAAACAGTTTAATTTTCACTGAATGTGTAACTTCTGCAAAGTTCACAGCTCAGGTCCACATTATTCTGGAGCTTTGGAAGCGTCAACGGCCATATTTGTCGTGAGAAAAAATTTGTCTTTTGGTGTGGACGAGGAAACTTTGAAGTAGCTTGCATCGACTGTGTGATCGAGACTTTTCACAGCGTGCTCTTTCTGGATTCGTACAGGGATGGATATCGATAGGGCAGGGCAATATGGCCAAAAATATTTATCACAATATATATTTGATAACGATATAACTGACGATATAATTGACGCAAGACAAAATACTTTACAACTCCACAACTTTATTAGTGCAAAAAAAACCCCATCACTGTATTTTCAATTAAACAAGCAGCTGTTTTTTATGTGCATTAAAGCTATTTAAAAATTTAACAGTGCAAATGCAAATTCCTTGCTGACAGTTTAACCAAAAGGCATTTCCAGTGGAAATGGGCCGACATATCCTGAGCATAACCATGTATAATATCCACAAAACTTAAAAAGAGGTTATACACACACAATACGGTAATATTATGTTGAAGCACAGTACGTATTACTCCGTGAGCTAACCTGACTACGGTAGCCGTAATGCTCCGACAATCCATCAAGCGGTGCGGCTTCGTAGCTTACCAAATTCGTACTAAAACATTTTTTGACAGATTTTTGAGCGCCGTGTACCACATAAAATCAGTTCGAGGTCAGTAAGC
>VUQG01040273.1:0-15105 GCA_015106755.1 Etia nguti
GATAAACTGAGCGCACATTTTTTCTGGGGTTTTTGGCAGCATGTTCATATTTCTAACTTGCATAATTTTGACAGGATATATTTTTATGAAGAGCAAAACATTTAAAGTTAAAGTTTATTTTTTTAAGTTTATTTATTCTGGAATTATATTCCTGTCTGTTTTTATTCATATTTATGTTTAAAAAACATTGTTTTAGTGTGTTCAATAAATGTTTATCTTGTTTGGCCCGTGACCTAAAGTGTGCCTTGAGTTTGACACCCCTGATCTACACGGACAAACAGGTTCTGGGTTTTTCCGAGGGCAGCTGTGTAGGCAGCGACCACGCTCACCTTTTGTTGTGAAGTATGACAGAAACTACTCAGTTCAGAAAAGAGAAATAAAGATAAATCCTTGTGGAAAGAGTTAAGCCTTAGTAAACCCGCTGTGTGGGACGCTTTGTATGCCACAGTGACGTCACACAGTCACATCCATTTATCATTGCTGTTAGCCGCAGCAGTATTCTGCAGAACGACGAGTGTCACCACTCAGACAAAACCTCCACATCAGGAGAATTTGAGTGTTTTCCACAAAGTGTCATCTTTTTCAAACGGTTGCAGCATGTCCCTCTGTGTAATCTGTGAATCTCTGAGCGCCTGATGCATCGTTAAAACTGCGGTTAAACCCACACGATCGTATGCTCACATCTTTAACCCAGCTGCAGCATCACAGCACGCCAAATTTTAAAAGTCAATACGTGAAAGATCAGCAGAAACGGCAGCTCGTGGCAGCACATGTGACGTCATTTTGGTGAATGATAAATGGTCTGGTTCTTATGCAGCGCTTTCTACGCTACCCGAGCCCTCAAAGCACTCCATGCAACAGGCATTTTTCTCTACGCCAGAGTGCTTTCTGTCTGACATTCACACATGAGCTGCCCTACACGTGGCTGTGGCTCAGGCGGTAGAGCCGCAGTTTGACATTAACTCTGTCGTGAGGTGTCGTTTGCCATGGCTCGTTTCAAGGGTCTCTACTCCGCCTCTAAGGGAGAGTCCGGTCATCCTTCAGAGGAAGCTCATCTCTGCTGACCGGTGTCATAACAGGAACACATTCACACACCCTGATGAAGCTCCAGTGTGTGTTTGCGTTCAGGATTTGAAGAATTCCTGTCATTAAAATTCTGTCTGGTAAACCAGCCAACGCATTAGCAGATAGTTTCTTCTTTTTTCTTTTCCCGTCTTATTCCAGCAACAGTGCATGATGGGATACAGCGCTTGGATAGTGACCCTTGGTTGTACATTACTTACAGTGAGGCATTGTGGGATACTTTGAGTGCACTACATAAGCCACAGTAACACTCGCAGCACTCGGTATGTGGTGAGAGATCGCAGTCTCAGGTCGTTCATCTGGTTTCGGTTAAACATTCTTTAATCCGCCACACCTGCTCGTTCATCCGTCTAGACCTGCCTGTGTGTGTGTCTGTGTGTGTGTGTAAAGTCATGTTGCTCCCTGCAGAAAGAAAAACACACACACACCCTCACGATGTTTTAGTCTGCGGGGGTGATGAGGCGTGTGCGCTGCCGCGTACGAGCCGCTGACAGTCGTGTAGTAACGGCAAGCGCTCGTGTCGGCGCCCGCAGTGTCTTCCTCCGTGTCTGCAACAGTTGCCAAGGCAAAGTTTTGCCACTGTTACCATGGCAACTATCGCTACAACACCCTCAAGGTGAAACTGCGTTTGTCTCTCAAGGCTGTCCCTGAAAGTGGAACAAATATTGACTCACACGCGTTAGCAAAGAATGAGAGAGACATTTAATGTTCGCTGTGTTTGTGCAAACTGCGAGCTTTGATTGCGTTTTATTAATTTGATCCAAGCAGGAAAAACCCTAAATAATGGCTTTCATTGGCCCAGATAAGAGCACTAGATTATTTCTTTATTCCTTTATCTTAAGTGAATGAGGAAGAACGTATTGGCTTTTCTTCGACCTCGACTGTTTCAAATGCAAGCTCTAATATTTGAGTTTAAACGTGTATGAAAAAGTGCAGTAAGAATGCAACTTTATCTGTAATCACTGGTCTTCAGTCTGAATGTTTTCATGCATTTTATCATTTAAATTCAAAGCAAAGTTTAAATTCAGTCATTACACTGTTTAATCATCATGTGTCCCTCTTTTGTTCTCCCTCAGTGTCTGCGGACGTTGACGGGTCACACCGGTGGGGTGTGGTGCAGTCAGATGGCAGCTACCACGGTGATCAGCGGCTCCACAGACCGGACGCTGCGCGTGTGGGACGCAGAGAGCGGCGAGTGCGTGCACACGCTGTACGGACACACGTCCACCGTGCGCTGCATGCATCTCAACGGCAACCGGTAACAGACTCGCTCCTGTGTGTGAGACAGACAGACAGAGACAGACACACACACACACACACTAATGTAAGCTACACATGAACTCATAGAACTGGGTCAGCACAGCTTTAACATAGATACAAACACACACCTCTGGTTCACCTTGACCTGATTGGCCGTCACTGCAGTGATGTAATGCCTCTCTCTCTTTTTCTCAGGGTGGTGTCGGGCTCTCGGGACACCACACTGCGCGTGTGGGACGTGTCGACGGGCCATTGTGAGCACGTCCTGACCGGCCACTTGGCGGCGGTGCGTTGCGTTCAGTATGACGGGCGCCGCGTGGTCTCGGGCGGCTACGACTACATGGTGAAGGTGTGGGACCCCGAGACAGAGGTGTGCCTGCACACGCTGCAGGGACACACCAACAGAGTGTACTCGCTGCAGGTAAACACACACACAGCTGATCTCTCTACATGAGGCGGTTTAGCATCTTTGAGCTCCTTGTTTGGGTTTTGACTCCACGTCTCCCACTCCTCTCTGCAGTTTGACGGTGTGTTCGTGGTGAGCGGCTCGTTGGACACTTCAATCAAAGTCTGGGACGCAGAGACAGGTAGAGACTTCATTGACTCTGTTTTCTCACTGTGAACCTGAATAGACCAGAAAACCACTTTAAGAGTTATTCAATTAGTTTATTTCTGTATTCAGACAGTAGGGGGCAGTAAATCTGGACAAGGGGCTGTGTTTAGCATTATTACTATAATAATAATCATATTTTTTTGTATTAAATATTACACATATGAACATAGCCGAAACACGAGCAGGCTGGATTACAGACTGCCTCTTTCTCTGTGATAAATGAAGAAATAAAAACAAATATGGTGCATTTTTAATGGTTTGTGGCATCTAACACGTGCAGAAAGCTGCTGCAATCGCCTGTTTTCAGTTTTATTCATCTAATTTAAACAGAATAAATACACTGATGCTCAGTGACCCTGTAATATTGTTGGACTCCACTAGAGCAGCTTTGCATGATTCATAATTCAAAATAATGCTTATCTATCCTATACTGGACCTCAGTGCAGCCACTCAGTTCATCCTCTGTCTAAAACAAGCCGGTTTAGCTTGTCTTTCTTCAAGCCGACTTCTGATTGGCTGCCCCTCCCTAACTGAAGGTTTAAACAGCAGGTGGACGGGGCTTCTGTTTCAGAGATGCCCGTGTCTGCTCTCAGTGACATCATGCAGACCCCAGAGTAGAAAAAGCTGAACCTGAGAGTTTAGAGCGGTCTGAATTCCTTTACAGTCTCTGACCTAATCATTTGACGCTTTGGCCGTGTTTAATATGAGCCTTCACTGTTATGTCCACGTATAACATATGTATAAATGTGGCAGAAAATGAGGAAAAGCAGAAGACACCCTCTGTTACTCTATGTTGAAGAGAATTCATATAAATGGTATTCTTTAATTCTGATGAATTCTCATTAAATCACATTATATAAATCTTTCCAATCCAACTTCCAAATGTGGCGCCCCCTGTTGGTGGTAGCCTACTGTAATCATATAAAAATCTGCAAATAACGGTGCAAATAAAAGTGAAAGACATGGGTGCCGGTCTAAGCTTAAACGAGTGTGTCTTGTTTAGGTGGGTGTGTCCACACGCTGACGGGCCACCAATCGCTGACCAGCGGCATGGAGCTGCGAGACAACATCCTGGTGTCCGGGAACGCCGACTCCACGGTGCGAGTGTGGGACATCCGAACGGGACAGTGTCTCCACACGCTGCAAGGTGAGAAGCCGGTAACATCCCTCAGAGGGAAGCTGTCAGATTAAACAATGAGAGCAGCTTGAAGGTGAGGGTCACCATGGAACTTGTGCGCCGTATCGCCAACTCAGCAATAAAACAGCCTGACTCAAAAGTCCGCAACCCTCTGGGAGGAAGTGAGGAAACGGGGGGCATTGTAAAGGCTCTGAGATGAAGTGAATAATCATGTTAAGGTCTGAGGCAGAAAGTGAACCTGAGCTGTGGTCAGACTCGTGAGAAATAAAACAAACCACAGTTGTTACGAGTTCTGAGGATACTTCCAGGCAAAGTCTGTGACGGCCTATTTAGTCTTTTTATGGTTGGTTTAATGAGTTGTGGATTTCGACAGCGTTTGCTTTTCATCTGTTAAGCTCACATGTGCGGGCAATTCGAGGCACATGGATTTAGCCAGAAAGTACAGCTAAAGGGAATGTGAGTGGTTTCAAGGGTTTTTGGTGACTGGATGAAAACTTGGACTCGCTGCCAGTGTTATTAAACTTTATTCTCTGGGGAATGTAAATGTCCATGTTTTTTCTCTCTTTCGCCCTTTTTTTTCTTTTTGGAAATCTGTCCAGCAGTTGTTCAAATATTTTAGTCTGAGCCAAAGGAGAAGGAAACGATTCACTATGAGAATTTATAAGAATTTATAACTCGATGAAATCAGGTGTTTTATCAAGCTGCAGATCCTGACATGTATATAAGAAAGGATACATAAAGTGCTACCAGCGAGAAGAAAGGCTGCTCATGTAAAGACAATTACTGACTTGTAACATCAGGAAGTCTACTGGTTGAGGTCAAGGGTCATGGTGTAATGATGCATACTTTTCAGGTCCCAACAAGCACCAGTCGGCGGTGACATGCCTGCAGTTCTGCCGTGGCCTGGTCCTGTCCAGCTCCGACGATGGGACGGTCAAACTGTGGGACCTGCGGACCGGAGCTTGGCTGCGGGACGTGGTGGCGCTGCAGAGCCGAGGATCAGGTGAGGAGTTCACGCCACTACATCACACCCACCCTAGAATATAGATTATTATTAAATCCTTCATTGAAACAGGCAGTCGTCACAGTTTTTCCAAGTTTAGGATGCAGGTTTGGAGTGTTTTTGAACAAGAAATTAGTTGTTTGGTTTTGGCCTTGAGTCACAAGGGACTAGAGGCTGGTCTCTGACCCCTGGCAACCTTAGGTCGCTAGGGAAAAATGTGTTTTTCTGGCTGTTACTGAGTGAATTCATTTGCAAAGAGGTATCTGGTGCTTGCTTTTCTTTTTTTGCTAGAAGACTGCTGTGATTGCTATTCACTGAATTGTAGTGCAATTTGGAAAAAGCACAACGCAAGCTGGAAACGCAGGCAATTTTTTTCACTTTGAAGGCAGTCAGTCTCTTTTTCCAGCCTGCACAGCTGGAAGCGTACACGACAGCACAACTTTTGATTTGAAGGCAAGCAGTCTCTGTCCAATTTGCGCTGCAGTTCTCTCAATTTCCCTCCTGATTGTCGAGTAGTTTGAGTGTTTGCTGCGTCTTCCATATTACAGGTGACAGTGGCGGTCTGCTTGCAACTAAAGCAGTCACAATGAGGTGTTTGGTGTAGCGTCATATACCTCTTTGGAACCAGTTTCACCCAATCTTGTCAGGGAATACATGTTTCCATAGCAACGTGTGTTTCCCAGCCCAAAGATACGCAAATTAAAAATGAATTAATTCCGAACTGTTACTTCATCATCTTTAAAAAGGATGCAAAGGAGATATTTTTAATAACTGACTTAATTATATAGTATGTGATTTTTTTTTTTTTTTTTGTAGTTTCAACATTTTAATGTAAAACTAACAAACAGATTAAATACATTCAAAGTTCAGTAGAAAAAGACACTAAATGAACAGTAATGGTACAGGTAGGTGCAGTATTCACTCTGTTGTTAAATATTAAGAATAAATATTTTAGTAACTGAACTTTATTTATGTCCTCACCTGTTATCACATCTGTGGCTAAACCAATCACGTCTTTGATCCAGGTGGCGTCGTGTGGCGAATCAGAGCGTCCGACACTCGCCTGGTGTGCGCCGCCGGCAGCAGGAATGGCACCGAGGAGACCAAACTTCTCGTGCTGGACTTTGACCTGGACGAAAAGAAGAAAGAGACGGACTGAGGAGGAAGTGACATCATCAAACCCGGTTAAAGCCCAGAGGGGAAAAAAAAGGATTTGGGGGTCGGTTATTTTATTTCATTTTTTAAAGAAAAGTTACAGAAACTCGTCACGCTTTGACTTTTTTGACCAAAGTCCTGACTGGATCCGGCTCTTCTCGTCACTCGGACTGATAGGTGTGACTGTTACAGCTCGTCCCTGATTGGCTGGCAGAGACAGGTGGATGAACCCAGTGTGGATAATTCAAACAGTGTGACTGATAAATCCACAAATGACAAAAAACATGGATGTAAATGGACAAACAGGTGCATTTATTTCAATCAAAACAGCTCAAAGAAGACGGATTGTAAGAAAAGTGTTGGATTTCTTGAATGTAGCCAATGAGAGGAAGAACGAGGGCATCCAGTTTTTGTTTGTGTTTTTTTGCTGCTGAACCTACAAGGAGGTCAACGATGCTGTTTAACCAATGCAAATGTACCAAATCTTGGCAGCTGGAGAGACACGGGCAACTTTTAGAGGCAACGGCGATGAGCGATGTCACAGCAAATAAACCAAACCTCACATTTAGTCAGTATTTTTTTTTTTTTTTTGTAAGCATCACATTGTTTCACATTTTTTCTCAGCAGTTGAGCCAAATTCTTCATCTCTGTTGCCTCTAAATGGTGTGTTTTGATCCTGCGGTAGAGTTACATGCTTGGTGCTTGGAATTTGTTGGAAACCGTGGTGAAATTCGGGAATTAAAGCTTCTTTTCCCATCATGCAAAAGAGGGAGGACTAAACCCTCGAAACATGTTGGCCACAGGCAGAGCCTCACATCTGCAATGGTTGTAACACTGGAAACTTTGTCAAGCTTTACAGAAACATTATTTTTAAAGAGAGAAAGGGGATTACTCTGGTTTACTGAATGCTAAATTACTCACAGACGCACATGTCCAAATGATTTATGGTGCAGTTTTGCTTGTAACGCAAAAACTTTCTGCCAAAAGCCTAAACATTTTCAAAGAGGTGGCACCAGCTGCTGCTCAGCTCTGGCATTAGCCTGTTTCTGTTGAGACATTGAAGTATTAAAGTGGGGAAAGCACAGGGGTAAACGGCACAAAAGGTGGCTGAGTTCCATTTAGCACCTTCAGTTTCAGGGTTGTGGTTATTTACATGCTGTCGGGGCTGGAGGGGGTGGGGGCTGCACACACAAGCTTTTGTAAGTACGGAGTTATTGTTGCTGTTAAGCTCATTCTGTGTGTGAGAGAGGCCTTTTTTCTGCTCAGTATTAATGAATGTGTCTTGAATGTTTTAAAAGCTTAGGCTTCGGTCACGCAGGCTTAGAGAGCGGTTGTTGACACCATGGAAACCTCTGGTTGCTAGGGAAAAATGTATATTCCCCTGACCTGGTTGCTAAGTGATTGCTGACTGCTGCTAGGTACTATTTTATTATATGTATCTTTTTTTTCTTCCTTCTACACACCTGTCATTCATTCAGGTTTGCAGAGGTTATGAACCACTTACCTGTTAATTGTTGTGGTCACCTGTAGTTTGCTTGGAAGTTGCCAACTCGTCTGCAAACACTTGCCAACTGCTCCCCAACACAAAACCGAAAATTTTTCTTCTTACTACGTACATTTAAAAAGGTTCAACTTTTATTTTAAAGGTGAACTGTCTTTGTTTCCAGTTTGTGTCGCGCTTCTCGCATTTCACAACTGCGTAGCAATTAGTTGGTGTTTGCAGACAAGGCGACGCCTTCCTTGCAAACTACAGGCAACTGCTAGAAACTACTCTCCAACGAGTCTGGGAATACATATTTTTCCATAGCGACCAGTGGTTTCCACGGAATCACACACCAGTCTCTAAGGCCTGAATGACTGGGGCCTTTCCTGCCTTTACACATAGCTGCTAACGTTAGCATTAACACAGTTTTTAAAAAGAAGAGAAAAGTGAAAATGACTCTTGAACTCTTCTCCTGATGCATGAACATTTTCCACCTCTATGGGTAATATTTTTTATACCTAAGTAATTATGTGCTTTTACTTTAAGTCATTTTACAGACATAAAATAAAACCTGTTTTGTTTCTCATTAGAGAAGCAAAGCAGGTTTAAATGAGCCACATTTATACTTTGAGTCTGCTCTCCACATTAAGTTTTCCAGCCACGTGCTGATGCCATTTCTATGATTTATCGGATAATCAGCATTAAGTCTCTGATCAGTGGTTTGTGTATATTTTTTCAATCAAAATTAGGACATTTTTCCACCCTGTAGTTTGTATAATTTTTCCCTTTCACTTTCTTGTGCAGGACTAAGCTGATGGATGAGATGTTGAACAGGTTAATGTTAGCTACAGTTTTCGTTGTTAAACTTTCCTCAGACTGTGTGCTTATGTAAAGTGCACAAAAACTCTTTCACGTGCATCTACTTTATTATTATTAGTTTGTACTTTTGTACTTTCATCACGACTTCACATTAGAAATTTACATTGCACTACATTATATGGTTTGTTACTTTTTTTTTCTCAGTTGCGTGTTTTCAATCACCTGTTTTTTGGGTTGTATTCAGGTTTTTTTGGCATTATTTTTCTTCCGTAGATAAATGCAACCCCCCCCCCCACTCCCCCGCACACATGGGGTCACTCCGCATGTTTTTCTCAGCATATGAAATATTTAGGAAAATAAGATAAATAATTAAAAACAATTCCTCTTTACCGATATTAATCCGATAAGCTGCTGTTGCCAGGCAACGACTTCAACCCACGAGCAGGTTGCTCGGTTGTTCGTTTCCCGCGGCAACAGGTGATACGTTTCAGGCGGGAGAGTTGACCTTTTTGCAGGTGTGAGGCTCTCTGACGATGTAATCATGTAAAATAATGTAAATACAAAAAGGATGTACATATTCAGCTTTTTATAAGAACACAGCAGAGAAAATATTGTCGTGGATGGAGGATCAGATGGAGGGAGGACTATGAATCAATAAAGATGAGTTTTATAAAGTGCTGACTGCTTGTCTTTTATGTTTTGAACATTACTTTTAAAATGTGATGGGAGTTTTCTGCTCTTATTCTTACAGCTCCTCCTTTAATTATGAAAAACTCAAACCAACGTGACCCAGAAGAATTTGTAAATCAGTTTTTATGGTAGTTGGATTTCTCTACATTATTCTTGATAATAATAACACTGCAGGTTATATGGTTGCAATTTACAGGTGTCCTTTAAACATTTCACCTGCAGCTAACTGTAAAGAGGAGAACAGCAACACTCATTAAAAATGTCCAAACATGAGTGAGCTGAAGGTGTCTGCCACAGAAACCAAATGATTAAAAAAACACTTTAAACGAGGCTGTAGTCGGAGTTTTAGTTCAGCACTTAGTTGTGATGCTTAAAATAAGATGTGAAAAGGCCGGGAAGCCTACTGATGTTGATGAATGTCCTCACAAAGGTAGCCAAACTGGGTGTACCACGGAGCTGCTTTGAGGTAAACTCTGGTTTACCAAAATAAAAGACTGGCTCATAAAGCCTCAAGCTTGGTACTGCACATGCTCAGGTCTGAAGTAGATCACATGAACGGCTGTCAAGACAAAAAAACTGACAGACGTGTTTAAAGAACCTCCAGCATTAATTTATGCAATAACTTGCAAAATGTGTATTGTTTTACATGGGTGTTTATTTGCAAATCATAAAGATTGGCGAATAAGACAAAGTGACAAATCATAAGGAGTAAACTGATTTATTTATATTAGTTCAGTTAAAGGGAATGATTTTTACCACTCGGCGTTACAGAAGTATTACAAGGTGGAGAAAAATTTACATTATGTAACCCATAAAGCACACAAAGCAGAAACACTTAATATTTTTAGATTTACACCAGGCAACCTCTTCACCATCTTTAATGAGGTCATCACAGGAAATTTATAGGTAAGCCAAACGCTGACACGCACACATCGTTCACTTCCTAATGAGAGATATCAGTCTCATCATCATTTTAATGTTTGTTTACTCCAAAGGGTCCTTTTCAACAAGAGGAAAGGAAACCAGCTAGAGAAGGGATAAGGAGAAGAGAGAGGGAAGGAAATTTAAAAAGGGGAGAAGGGAAGAAGGAAGGAAGCAAGATGGGAGAGGAAGGACGGAGGAAGGTAGGAAGAGAAAAGATGGGAGAGGAGGCGGGAAAGAAGTAAAAAAAAGAGATGAAAAGGAAAAATATGAGGAAGGAAGGAGAGGACACTGACAGATGGATGTTAAAGTAAAGCCACGTTCAACTTTGAAGAATTCCTGAGCTGAGTTTAAAAATGAAGCGAGCTCTAACAGCAGTGTCAGGTTCAGCTTCAGGTTTTTCGGCCTCTGAAAGCAGCAGTTCGCTGGGACGAGACTCTGAATCTGATCTACGTGGAGAAATTTTCTAAACTACGCTTCATTAAAGCAGCGGAAACCTGGACTTTAATGACTGGAGTTTATTTTAGCAGCATTTTGGAGTAGACTGTACTACATTCAAAATCAGTCATTTAAAGGAAGCTTATTTATTCTCAACCAGGATGAGACAAACTCTGACTTTAAATCTCCGTCTTCCCACACATCTCCTGTCTGAGCCTCGCACCGAGCTTTCTGCTTCAGTATGTGGGAGTTTGTAGGACAGCAGATAATATTATGCAATCAGAACTGGCTGCAACACCCCGTACGAGGGAAACTGAAGCATGTAGGTTTTTTTTTTTTTTCCTTTTCTCTGAGCTTCATTGATAAAATTAATGAATTAAATCTAAACTGTGCAGCAGGTTTTGTGCTGCTGCTCGTCAGTGCTCTGCACATGTGGATGGTTTTCTTCCTGCCTAATGCTCCCACATGAAAGAGCTGGATTTTATGGGCTTTCTATTTTTACGACCTGCTGGAAATGAAAGGTGCAGCGTGAAAGTGTGTGTAGAGTTTGATGTGTGTTTGTAGTAGCCTGATAACGTACAGCCAGTCGACACAACAACAGGCAGAAGAAATGAAGGGAAGACAGTGGGAGAGGGGTAAGAGTAAACAGAAGGGGCACAAATATAAGGAAGGAATGAAAACATCGATTAGGATACAATAGAAAGATGAAGGAAAGAAAAAACAGTTCGAAGAGGAGACAAGAAAGGGAAGGAAATGAAACGGGGAATATGCCAGCTTGTACACATACACGAGAGACACGAGAGTTCTTCTTTACTGATGTTTACCGTGCTCCTCTTCAGTACACAGGTACACCCTAGAACTGGTGAACACAAATGTACAATAAAATTATATTTCAGCATTAAAACATATTACAATATAAAATTCATAAAATATAAACAAACATACCACTTTGGCCTGCAAGTGGACAAACTGGTGTATTTGGAAACTTAGGACTTCTTATTTCTTCCTTAGTTTGACATTCACACGGATAGACCATCACTATGAGCAGCTTGTCTGACCTTTTTTCTAAACTGGAAGTGACCTCTGCCCTTACCTTAAACTTACTAAATTAATCGGTTATTTTCCACGTGTCAAATTAACAGTGTACTAATCCTGTATACAAAAAGAAAAATGTTAAACATGTTAAACATGAAAATAAAAACATACAAAAATAAAATGCGTTAATGATATTAGCATTACAAGAGCTCCGCCTAGTGGTGAAACACTAGCATTTCAACAGCAGTTATAGGGAAGGACAAGTGGGGAAGGCAGCAAGGAAATAAAATACAGCAAAAAGAGAAAAACACATGAAGACGACCTAAGTAAATCAAGGTGGAAGCATTCAACATGAATGTAACAGTTTGAAAAAAAATTAATTAATTTAATTTAGCCAGTTATTAAAAATAGTCATTATATTCACAGGGCAGGAACACACAGCTAAAAGATTTCACAAGACGAGTTTATAGTTTGGTCCGGTTTCATCCACCTGCCCATCAATCAGCTCATGGGCCTAAACACCAGTCAGACATAGTACTATAATTTTTCATCCAGATAATTAAAGTAACTAATTAATCTACTTCAGATTGAACTCTGTGATATTTACAT
Organism: Etia nguti; assembly: GCA_015106755.1. Lineage (NCBI taxonomy): Eukaryota > Metazoa > Chordata > Actinopteri > Cichliformes > Cichlidae > Etia > Etia nguti. Next base: position 12,248 of record VUQG01040273.1, read on the forward strand.
GACAAATTAAAGTTGGAGGTCTGCTAAAAGACAGAGTTATTTAAACTCATGTTAGGAGCTTCATCTGGGTCGGAATTTTCTCCAGGACCCAGGTCAGATTGACTACTTTTTCTTCAAATATTTAGATACCTATTGCTATTACGCGCTGCGTTATCTTACTCGCAGCATGACTATTATGTAAATTCTTCTTTGTCTTCTGTTTTACTGGCGGCTTACAACCCATTTAATTAGAGCAGGTAGTTGTACTGCCCTCTATTGGAAGAGAATGTAATTGTTCTGCCCGTTACTCAAACCGATTGCTTAGAGTACTAATCAGGTGGAACCAGATAATCTTCCACGGCACACCTATGTGCCGCGGCACAGTGGTTGGGAACCCTGGGTTAGGGTTAGGATAAGCTAGGGAAAGCATTATGTCAAGTAGATGTCCCCACAAGGATATGAAAACATGGCTGTGTGTGTGTGTGTGCTGCATCTTCTACAAACCCTCACAGTTTAATGAGTCCCAGCCGGATGTTTTGATGTTGAGTTTTACTGTCTGCGAGTCAGGCTGAGAGCTTTTCCCTGACTTTATTAGATGTTTTAATCCCTCATATATATACACGCGCGCGCACACACACACCCCAGCCTGCTCTGATATCCATAGCTTCCTGTTGAGTGTGTGTGTAACCCATATTTTATTTTTGTAGCTTACACTGAGGGCTGATTGATTATGTGTGTTCTGCCTGCAGCACTGCGGTGTGTTTGCTGACCTTCTTCTTGTAAGCGACACGCACAGGGAAGCACGAACTGTAGCACGCTATAGGTGGACAGAATAACACAGCTCAGTCTCTAATGCAGCTCAGGCAGCTGTGTGACTCGACGCCACCACTGCTGTGAGGTGTTCCTGTTATTTTGTCCAACCCATCCTTATATAAAAATAGAGAGAGAGGACAATGTTTGTGCTTTTAGTGAGATGAAACCATCCCGATGTGTGTCTGCTCTCTGTAATTACAATAATAGCTTACAGACACACACACTTGTGCATCTATGCTTGTGAGGACCTTCGGTGATATGATGCATAATCCACACAGCTGTGAATCGCCTTAATAAAACAGGGATTTGAGGATAAGGTGATTCCTCTGAAGTGGACCAAAACTGTGAAACAGTCACAAAGAAGTGATTTAATGTTTGTGTACATGGGCATGTCTGGGCATAAATGAATGCTCACCACCTCAATGAACTCAAGCAACATTGTAAAGAAGAGGGGAGCAAAAGTCCTCCACTGATGTGAGAGACCAGTAAAGTCATACAGAAAACAATTACTTCAACTTCATGCTATTCCAAAACTTGTGTGTGGCACAGCTGGACTGGCCATACCGGGCAAGTGACTTTTCATTTTTAACGGCCGATGTTTTTTGTTTGTTTTGTTTTTTGTAACGGTATAAACAATGAAAGGTGGTGGATTGGCCAATTGATCATGATCGACTCTGGGCTGGACCAATTACAGCCAATTACAGATCGGATGCACCCTCCCCCTTTTTGGGGGCAAAGGCTCTGAAAGCAATCTTATCACAGACAAACAGAAGAAAACGGTATTGAGGTGAAAAGGAACGCCTGCAGCCATAAATCTCTACAGAGGGTGGTGAAGGCAGCAGAGCACATCACTGGCATGAGGCTTCCTGCCATTCAGGACATCTATCTTTAACGGTGCCTCCGTAAAGCACACAGCATCATCAAGGACCACAGCCACCCAGAAAATCAGCTGTTCTTCTTGTTACCATCTGGCAGACGTTAATAAAGTCTGTCTGCTCGGACTACAAGACTTAAAAACAGTTTTTACCACCAAGCCATACGACACCTCAACCACAACACTTAAACACACCACACTCCACAGGATGCACACAGAAGCTGTCTTACAGTTTCACAGGTACATACTACACCGTGCACTGGTCACCCCATTTTTATTAGTATTTAAATAAAAATAAAAACCCTTACTCCGTGCAATACTGTACTAACTGCCACTGTAAAATTTTGTACTGCTCAGTTTGTACTGCTGCTCACTCCTGCCACTTTTCCATCATAATGACCAAGTCATACTCTCTTTACACAGGACCTGAAGCCATCCAGTGAATCTGTCTGGATGATCAGAATTAGACTGTTGTTGTTTCGTTATTGTTGCTTTTCTGTTCCCCTCAGATGATAACAGATGTGTGTTTGCTGTGCTTGGATCCAGTGTGATTTCACATGAATATTTTAGGAATTCATCTCTGGTCTTTGGCTCGGGTGGTGACAGTAAAGCATTCTCTTAAGCAACTCTTGGTGAGGTGTCTGTCCATTTCTCTTGTATCTCTGAAACCATGCAAATATTCTCCTGGAGCTTCTTGTAGGGACCCGCAGTTTGGAGTCCAGTCTTCTTAGGTTTCTCTACTGCGGGTGTGGTGCCTGTTATCCATACATGCCAACCCTCCGGGAGAATCCAGAATTTCAGTGCCCCTCCCGAAAATCTCCCGAAGCCACCATTCTCCCGAATTTCTCCCGAATATCTCCCGATTTTCCACCCGGACAACAAAATTGAAAAACCATATCGCAGAATTCATAGCGCGGCCCAGCCAATTCCAGTTTCCAACAATGGCGGCAGCTACTTAGTTTTAATATTACTCTTATTACTTTTTCTGGGTTGCAAAATAAACTTTTTACATATTTTCAGGCGAGAATGAAGCTGTGCAAACTTCAAATATCTGAGCCGGCGAGAACAGCAAACTCCCGGCACATCGTTTTCAGATCCCCGCGGTCTTTCGCTACTCAGGTTAAACATGATATATGAGTCACTTAGATAACTTAAAAATGTTATTGTTTGGCTTTTTTCAGTGTTTTATTTG